>CM035416.1:124745711-124890711 GCA_020310875.1 Ceratopteris richardii | reverse complement strand
GTAAGGTGAAAATAGGCCCAAGCATCTTCATATACCACTCTCTGAGATTATGGAGAGAATTTTAGGATTTGCATGATGGAAGAATGCTTTTGGGCACCCCAAAAAATCACATTTTCACACTTTTTCCAGCCCCTCCAATAGTCCACTAGTTTGGCATGTCCCGCTTGGAAAGGCCATATCTTGGGCTAGAAAACTCCAAATTGGGCATGCTATGGCTCTTTCGAAGACCACAAGGTCTAATTTCAGTTTTTAAAAAGAAATTAAAAAAAAAGGTATTTTTTCTGGTCTGAATAGGTCTGCAAAGTCTGAACAGTTTTTGGCGAGTACCCTCTGGGAGCCATATTTTACAAACCAGGAAGGCAATTTGAATAATTGCACTTCGAGCTCTTTGCACATGCTATATATTTCAGTTTATGAACATTTGTAGGTCCTAAAGTGGTTTTTGCAGGTCTAAACAAGGATTACTAATGGATTTTTTGACTAAATTTTGTTGGTGCAGACCAATCACCAATTGAAGATTTGAAGGACAAAGGATGGAGATAAGAACAATTTGTGAATCATAGGAGGTGGTTACATTCATAGATTTAAAGACATGTACACATATGTACATTAGTGAAGACATAGATCACTTATACTTTTGTCTAGTTATAAGCTTGTACATATTTGCCTATAAATACTTTGGAAAAATGTCGGGGCATGAGAGGAGACAATGAGGGAGTATGAGAATAGTGTATTGAGGAGTTGTAAAAGTCATTAGACTTCCTAGAAGTGAGTTGAACTCTCTCTCATAACTCAGTTGTAAATTTCTGAGAAATAGAAGAAAAGTTGCGCCCGAAGTTTTCATGTCTTCTCCTTCTGTGGTAAAGCTTTTGTGGAATGCTTTTGTACAAGTCTAAGTCTAGAGTTAATCAACCTCTGTACAAAGTTTTAGCTTCCAATTGTAATCAGGTTAAGAGAATTGTGTGTAGGAACATTCATATGTAAAGAATGTTCACAATCTTCTGAAATAGGCGCAGATTTCGAGTTCAATGAAATGAGTAGTGCTCAGTGCACAGTGTAAAGTTTTAGACATATGATAGCTCAAAATCTAAGTTGAGAGATAAGCTATCTACAGCTAAAAGGATTTGATAAAACGGGTTCGACATTGTGAGAACTAAAGCTAAGAAGTTAGGGGTGTCCAAATCGACTTCTCAGAAATGCAGATTCAGACATAGGTAACTTGTGAAGTAGATTTCTCAAGATCTACTAAATCTTTTGAAGTGATTTGACTTGGAGGAGGTGTGCAATCTTTAGGCGACACCTTGTGAAAAGTTTCATAAAAAACTTTACACATTTACTCAGTCAATGAGAAAGATATATGCAGCAGACTTTCTGAGTAATTTACTTCTTCACAGTTTGTTCAAGAATTTGATATTTGATCATTGATCTCTTAAATTGGTGAAGTTTTTGACTTACTCTTGATATAGAGGTGTTCTAAGTTCAAGAGTAGGTTGTTCTTTTGGAGATTAACACTGTCCATCAGTGGTATTAGAGCACGAAGCATCAGAATCAAGGAAAGGGAGACTCCGACTACTACAGAAATACAAACTTTACATCCTGAAGGATCAAAAGGACAAAGATTGAAGAAAGCTTGAAGGAAGACACATTGAAGTTGTCAAAAGGATCAGAAAAAGTAATATTCGAAGTCAAGGTACATTTATTCCTCATAAAGTTTAAAGATCTGTTAATACAAGTGAAGGAAGATGGGAGATTCTCTTCAGATAGAGAAATTGGATAGAGAGAACTATCCTGCATGGTCAATGAGGATGGAAGCTCATCTAATGAGCAAAGATTTGATAGCTTACATTACAGGAGAAGAAGAAAAGCCACAATTCAGAGATCCTAGTGTTCCAACTAGGGAAGAATTATCAGATTTGAAGAATTGGATGAAAAGAGATGCTCAAGCTAGGAGCATAATCTATATGGCAGTCAATGACTACTTGCTACCTCACATTAGAGGTCTTGAAAGTGCAAGTGAGATATGGAATGCTTTGGAGGAGCATTTCCAAAACACTACAAAGTCAAGAAAGGCATCTTTATGGGCAGAGTTTACTACTTTCAAGAAGAAGGCTTCACAATCAATATCTGATTATGTGACAAAGATGAAGGACATTGCAGATGCATTAGGAGCAGTGGATGAAGACATTGAAGAAGATAAATTGGTAAGGCAAATTCTCACAGGACTAAGAGGTGATGAGAAGTGGAAGCCTTTTATTTTATCTACAGAACTTTCATTGGATCATTTCAATCCTGATTTGAATCAATTGTTAGGACATATGCTAACTTTTGAGAATGATATCAAAGGAGATGTTGACAAGAGTGCAGGTCATGCAATGTACTCTAAAGACAAGAAGAAAACTAACAAAGGAAAGCAACAAGCAAATGAAGAAGAAGGCACAACTAGTCAAGCCAACTTCCCAAGAGGAAGAGGAGGTGGCAAAGGTAGAGGAAGAGGCAGGAGTAACAAAGATGGATCCGAAGCTTGCTGGATTTGTGGTAAGACAAATCATTTAGCCAATGATTGTTGGCATAACAATCAAAGTAATGGAGGATACAATCAGAACTATAATTCAAGAGGAAGAGGAGGCAGAAATCAAAGAGGTAATTTTAGAGGTAGAGGTAGTAGGGGTTACTTTGGAAGAAATGCAGGTAGAGGTTTCCAAAGTCAACAATATAACAATACCTACTACAATTATGCTTCAGATCAGAAGGAAGATTCAACATTGATAATGAATGCAACTTGTGAAAGGCAGAATGAAGATCAAAGAGTCTTCTACATTGACTCAGGGTGTAGCAATCACCTGAGTGGTAATATAGCCTTGATGACTGATTTGGAGAATAAGGTATCTAATCATGTTGTTCAAACAGGTGACAACACAAAGCACAATGTGAAGTCAATTGGATCAGTGAAGGCCAAGGATGGTAGCACCTTATTGAGTAAGGTCTTGTATGTTCCTACAATTCCTAAGAATTTGATAAGTGTAGGACAAATTGTGGAAAAAGGTTATGAAGTAAGGTTCACTAATGAAGGAGTGTTTGTGGAAGACCCTAGCAATGGGTATAAACAAATTGTTTCAGGAAAGAAAGAAGGAAGATTGTTCACATTGAAGATTCAAGGTAATGTTGGTCATGCCTTGTTCACTTATGGAGGACATAAGATCTCTGAGTTAGATCTTTGGCACAAGAGACTTGGACATTTCAATGAAAGAGGTATTAAAGACATGATTAATAATGGTTCAGTGCTTGGATTGCCTAATGTTGCAGGTCAACATATGACATACAGATGTGAGGCATGTCAATTACGTAAGGCTCATAAACAACCCTATTCTAAGCATGGGTTTATGTATTCAGAGAAACTTGAGTTGGTACACACAAATGTGTGGGGACCATCAAAGGACTTCAGTATCAATGGCTCAAGGTATTATGTGATTTATGTTGATGATGCTACCAGATGGATCACTATCTATGTGATCAAAGATAAGTCAGAAGTATTCAATACTTTCAAACATTATCATATGTATGCAGAGAGAATTACAGGACATAAGTTGAAGAGACTAAGGCCAGATGGAGGGGGAGAGTATTTCTCTAATGAGTTCAGTGATTACTTGTGGAATGCAGGTATAAAAAGAGAGGTTACTTGCAGGTACTCTCCTCAACAAAATGGTGTAGCAGAAAGGAGGAATAGGACTCTTGTTGAATTTGCAAGATCCATGATGAAGGAGACAAAATGCCCAAATTATTTGTGGGCTGAGGCTGTAAATACAGCTACTTATTTGGTTAATAGGCTACCTTGTAAAGCCTTGCAGGGTATGACACCATATGCGGCATGGTGGGGTAAGAGACCTACATTAGATCATTGCAAAGTATTTGGATGTTTGGCCTATGCATATGTGCCATCACAATTAAGGCACAAATTGGAACCTAAAGCTGAAAAATATGTGTTTATTGGTTATGATGATAAGCAGATGAGATACAGGTTGTGGAATCCATCCACAAAACATTTTCTTGTATCAAAAGATGTTACATTTGATGAGCAAGGTACTTGGTATGCAGGTACTATCAATATTAATACAGATGATGAAGAAATTGTGAGTCAAAGGAAAGGTAAATCAAAGGTTCAGATATTTGATGAGCAAGAGAATAATGAAGTGCAGGTTGAAGTGGAAGAGACACCAAGATTTGATCCTGAATGTGAAGAACCAGAAACCTCAAGAAGTGGAGAACTTAGGAGGTCTACAAGGAACAAATGGCAACCTACAAGGTATAGCTATGATACTTCATTCTTGACTACTAAGGATTATGCTTACATGATTAAAGCAGATGAAGACCCTTCTACATATGAAGAGGCAAAAGGTAAAGAGATTTGGGAAAAAGCTATGCAAGAAGAATATGATGCATTGATGGAGAATCAAACATGGGATTTGGTTCCAAAACCAAATAGTCAGAAGATCATTGGATGCAAGTGGGTCTATAAGACAAAGAGATTTGCAGATGGAAGTGTGTCTAGATACAAAGCTAGACTTGTTGTAAAAGGGTTTGCTCAGACATATGGTATTGACTATGATGAGACTTATAGTCTAGTGGCAAAGATGACAACCATCAGAACACTCATAGCAATTGCTGCATGCAAAGGTTGGAAATTGTGTCAATTAGATGTGAAGAATGCTTTTTTGAATGGTTATATTTCAGATGATGTTTTCATGGAGCAACCTCAAGGATTCAAAGATGGAAGATATCCAGATCATGTGTGTAAGCTCAAGAGAGCTCTATATGGCTTGAAGCAGGCCCCAAGGGCATGGAGATTTCATACACTCAACATGGAGTGTATGTGACTCAAGAAAGGTATTTGAAGAATTTGTTAACCAAGTTTAAAATGAATGATTGCAGAGTAGCACCTACTCCAATGGAGGTGAATCACAAATTAAGCAGATTTGGAGGTGAAGGGTTCAAGGACATGAAGCAATATCAGAGTTTGGTTGGTAGTCTTATCTATGCTACATTAACTAGGCCTGATTTATCATATGCAGTTGGGGTGCCCCACCACCTTGCTTTTACTCCTCTTTCAATAACCATTGCATGATGTTCAGCTAAGAAGGATCGGGTTTTTCTAGCTAATTAACTATGTCTTGGACATCACTTTTGTGTAACCATTAACATGCTTCCACCCATATGTATATGTATATGTATATGTATATGTATATGTATATGTATATGTATATGTATATGTATATGTATATGTATATGTATATGTATATGTATATGTATATGTATATGTATATGTATATGTATATGTATATGTATATGTATATGTATATGTATGTATATGTATATGTATATGTATATGTATATGTATATGTGAAAGATCCCAATTAGCTAGCTACCACTCTCCCCCCAACCTTAAATAGCCCTTGCTCATGGCACCTCTAGAATCTTCTCTAAGGTCCAAAAATTCCTCATATGGCAACTCTGAGGAGATGGAATAACCTCGAAGATCCGTGCTATAGCCTTGGCTCCCCCGAGCTCTGGTCCTTGACCGGGCTAGAGTCCTCAAGCAAATGCAGGTAGACCAATGGTAGACCATGGAGGTCTAAATAAATCTAACACTCTCTCACCCTTCTAGAGATCAGTGTCCTCACTGATCAAGGAAGGAAAGTGTTTGCGAATCCAAGCTTCTGATTCCCAAGTAGCATCTGTGAGTGGATGGCTAGTCCATGCTACTAAATACTCTGGTATGGAGCGATTTCATAACTTCCGCTCCCTCTTATCAAGAATGTGAAATGGAACATCTGGCTGAGATGCTCTATTTTCTAAAGCAACTAAGCCATCTACACCATTCTCATCACGAGAAATGTATGGTCTCAACTTGCGAACATGGAAAATTAGATGAGCTTTGCAATTATTTGGCAATTGCAATTTATATGGGACATCACTAATCTTCTTGATTACTGTCCAAGGTCCACAAAATCTAGGGGATAACTTGGGTTTCTAACCCACTGTCAATGATGAACCAAGTGGAACCTATAAAAACACATGATCACCCTCTTGAAACATTCATGGTGTTCGATGTAGATCTACAAATGCTTTCATCCTTTCAGCAGCTTGTTGGAGATTGAACTGAGCTATTTTTAAGTTAGCTTTCATAACTATCAAAAACTGTGAAGCACTTGGAGATTTCCTTAATGGTAGCCGGACTATGTGGAATAAATCCATAGATCACCTCAAAAGGTGCCAGCCTAGTAGTCTTGTGCTTCCAAATATTATAAGCAAATTCAACTAATGGGAGAAAACTATCCCAATCTATTTGCTTTTCTGAAACATATGCCGGTAGCATATCTTCCAGTATCTAATTAAATCTTTCGGTCTGACCGTTTGTCTGTGGATGCTCTCCACTACTCATCTTGAGTTGAACTTGAAGCCTATTGAACAAGTGTTTCAAAAAATTTCCTGTGAACCTGGGATCTCTCTCTGAAACTATAGATCTAGGTAGACCATGCAGTCTAGAAATATTCCGAATAAATAGTTTCAAGACTTGCGGAGCCTCCACTAATTCCTTTTAGGAATAAAGTGTGCCATTTTACTCATACGCTCAACCACTACAAGAATAGCATTATTTTGTCATGGTGTTCTAGGTAAACCCATTATGAAGTCCATGGAAATACTATCCCAACAATACTATGGTATCTCCAATGGTTGTAGCAGACCCGGAGGACTAATCCTCTCTGCATTATTAACCTGACATTTAAAACATTGACTTACATAATTGTTTACATCTCTGACCATCTTTGGCCACCAAAAAGTGCGTCCGATCAATAGCAAAGTTTTCTCAATACCAGGATGTCCTTAACAAGGTACATCGTGGTTCTCGAAAATAACCTCTTTTCTAAAGTTCCCTTCTTGGGAATTAGACACACAAATCTTTGCCTTTCTTTTGAGCAAACCTTGCTCCACTTGAAAATTTGAGAGTGCTTGATCTTTATCATTTTGTGATAACTTGTTGATTATAGACTGACAATAATCATCTTCAATTTGTGAATCTTTGATCTCTTGGATCAAATCGCTATCAAGAACTCTGAAACTAATCTAATGCAAAATACGAGATAATGCATCTTCAACTGTATTCATTTTTCCTTTTCTATATAGAATTTCCATATAGATAGTGTCTCCAAATCTTCAAGCATGAACTATTGCATATAATTCTTGTTCATGTACAGGCGAGTTTCTCTGAGCTAGAGAAATTTTCTTACTTTCAAAAGCTATTGGTCTACCATCTTGAATCAAAACTACACCAACTACGATGCCACTAGCATCGGTTTCTATTTAAAAAGCTTTTTGGGGATCTACCACCAATAAAATTGGGGCACTTGAAAGTGCATGTTTCATTGTGTCCAAAGGTTTCTGTTGTGTGCTAGTCCATACAAACTTTTCATTATTCTATAAGAGATCCATCAATGGCGCAACTATGTGCGAATAGCTGGTAATGAATTTCCTATAGAAGCCCAATAATCCTAAGAATGATCGCAACTGGCACTCATTCTGAGGAATCAACCAACCAAGGGTCACAAAAGCCTTTCGTGGATCCATTCTAATTTCATCTGCATAAATTATATGTCCTAAGTACTCAACCTCAGATAAACATAGTTGTGTCTTCTCTGGGTTGATGTACAAAGTATTGTCATCCAACATTTGAAAAACTGTACACAAATGACATTCATGTTCTTCCAAATTTTACTATAAACCAACAGATCATCTACAAAATCAACCATAAATTGACCAATAAAAGGACAAAAAATATCATTCATGAGCATCATAATAGTAGCTGGAGCATTAGTTAGACCAAAAAGGCATTACAAGATACTCATAATAACCAAATCTAGTACGAAAAGTTGTTTTATGTACATCATCCTCCTTCACTGTTATTTGATGATAACCACTTTTTAAGTCTATTTTACTATATACAATAACACCTGTAGTGCATCCTGAATATCATCAATGCAAGGCATCAGATATTTGTGTTTTATTGTAACTTTATTTAATGCTCTAAAGTCTATACACATCCTGAAAGATCCATCCTTTTTGCGAACCAAAAGCACAGGGGCTGCAAAAGGCGAATAACTAGATTTGATGAGTCCTCTATCAAGATACTCCTCGATGGTACAACGTACTTCTGCCTCCTCTTACAGACTCATTCGATATGGCTGTCTGGCAGGTGGATGAGCTCCTGGTACTAGCTCAATCCTATGCTCACCTTTTCTGTGAGGCGGAAGACCTGAAGGTAACTCTGAAAGAAACAAGTGTTGGAATTTAATTTTCATTCTAGAAGCTAGCTGAGCCTCGAGACTATTTTGAATCTATAAAATTAACAACTCTTTATGCTCAAAATATAAGAAATATAAATACTTACACTCTACTTTTACCATCTTAGAGGTAGATGCTCGTCTATAGACCTTTATGTCCGACTCTCCACGGATGATGATGGGGTGACCATTATGATTGAATTGATATATGTGAGTCTCAAAATTAATAGTTGGCTTCTTACTTGCATGCCACTGTTTACTGAGGATGATATCAAATATAGCCAACTTGGCGATCTTGAAATCTAGCTCATCTCTATAAGTATGTATCTACACTAGCAATCTGACAACTCGTTGATCCCAGGTCTCAGATCCCTTCCCATCTACCAACTCTACCTTATAGGTGTACTCAGATGGAGTATTCTTCAACTTTAGTTTCTTCACTAAAGAAGAGTTAATAACATTATGTGTGGATCCTGTATCAAATAGAACTTTAACGAGATGTCCATGAACATCCCCACTCATGACAACCAACTCGGTGTCTGGAAATTGATACCCTTTCTGAGCAACTAGGGATAACACCACATCTGGAACATTCTTAACCTTCTTAGTGGTTGTTATATTCAAGATGGGTTGTTTATCTTTAGATGGAGGATCCATCTCAGTGTTTGTAGCTACAAGATCAAAAGCCAAAGGAGACGATGGAGTGGATGGTGAGGACTACTGCCTCTCCACCACCATCGCTGCAGATATCTTCTTCTTTTTCTTAGGACATATCCTATAAGCATGCTAACCTAGGCATTCATAACAAAGACCCTCACGGCAAGACTTTTCTTTCTGTTGCTATGTCAAACTGGATCATTGAAAAGCTCTATCTGCCATGGATGCACGTACTTTTCTCTTTCCACGGCTAGAAGTCTAATGACATTCATCTGTCTATTAGATGTTGGAACTGAAGCTATGGGCTTCTTGAATCTTGTCCAAGTGTTCTTTTGTCCAGAAGGTTGCAATCAAGAGCATCACCCATCCTCCAACACCAAAGCAAGTTCTACTAGCCTCTGTTGTCAGGATCTTGCTCACGTGCACATAGAGGTTACGAATGCAGAAGACACACAGAAAAATAGAGACAACAAGAGACGAGACCAAATGCAAGATTGGGTGCAATCTCCCCCCATGCACTCTGTTTCGACAGTCCACAGAGTGCATGTATTTATAGGAACTTTTGATTACGTCGAAAAGAGTGGTTACATGAGAGTGGCTTCGAAAAGCAGGCGTGAAACTAAAAGTTGGTAAATTTTACAGAAAGCCATTGCTTTCAGTAACAGAAATTGCGGTCTACAATGACCCTTATTCTAACCATTCTTTTCTAACTGTTTCTAACAATAGAACCTTCTACGCAGCTTTATTTACAAAGTAAATAATAATTATTTGGATTATTGATATCTGCCCTTTCATGCTTTGCACGCTCCTCACGAACCTTCAGCTGCTATATCAAAAACATCAAAAACACATTAATACATTAATAATTTAACACTCCAACAATTACTTGTTCAACATATTCCATAATTCATAACATGCCAGCAGTTGAAAAGAAAACTGACCTCAGTTGATAAAATAATAAACATGGATAGCCAGTCACATGTTTCATCACTGAACGAAAAAAAATAGGCATGTGCCATGTAAAAACACATGCATGGAAATGTTCATGGAGGTGTTAATTTATTAAGAGTATCTATGAGATGCTGACATAGTCGTTCTAATGTATTTGGGCAAACGTAACTGGAATATGCTCCTATAGACTAAATTCAATATGTAAATGCATCACAATTGTCAAACATGTAGGTTGAACTGTAAAGGTAGAAATGAATCCTGAAACTCTTCTTGAAAAGCCTTCCATGTGCGTGGACAATCTTCACTATGACAAAGATCATTCCACCATAGCTGCACTCTTCCTACCAAATAATTGGTAGCAAACTGAATTTTCTGATTTTCTGAATATAACCCATCGGAATAGAAATCGTTGAATAAGGATAGCCATGACAAGATAAATCGGCCATCTTTTCGTCCGTCGAATGGAAGCATAGCATAACGTTCTTGTATAGCTTGTTGAAGTGCTTGAAGTTCTTGGTTCATAATCTCTAACTCTTGCTCGAATGAGACTCCACGTAAAGGTGAATTACTGAAATTTTCCATGGTTGCTCTTGGAACTTTAAGGTAGTGCTTTCTTCTCAAGATGTACCCTCAGGAAATGTACCTTAACAAAATGTACCTTGTCTGGATGTACCCTGTTGTACCTTGACAGGATGTACCCTGTTGTACCTTGACAGGATGTACCCTGGTGTACCCTGACAAGATGTACCCTGTCTGGATGTACCCTGGTGTACCCTGAGAAGTGTACCCTGACAGGATGTACCCTAAGACGTGTACCCTGAGAAGTGTACCCTAATAGGATGTACCTTGAGACGCGCCGCGTCGCGTCGCACCGTGTTGCCTTCAAAAGTAAAAATTGAAAGTTATGTTAAACTTAAGGAGAGAGAACTTGAGTAACAACTCCAAGAGATGGAGGAGTGGTTAAAGTACTTCCCTTGAAAGTAGGAGGTTGTGGGTTCGAATCCTCCTACCTTAGGGAATCAAAACCACTCCATTGCCACTCAAAAATTAAAATTGCCTCGTGTGTAGCCAATGGCTGCCAACGGTCGCCAAGGGAGCCTTGGTTGCCAATGTTGCCAATGTATTGCCTAAGTTATTGCCTAAGTTCTTTGCCTTAGTCGACGCCTTACTCCGAAGGAGCAAACGTAGGTGAAAACGTAGGTTCTGGTTTTGGAACTGGAACAGAAACAGAAACCAGAACCGAAATCAGAATCAGAATCGGAATCACGAACAAAGAACAGAACCCTCTGTATTGATGCGTGTAGAGCTCTGATACCACTGTTGTTTGGATCTTGCTCACGCGCACACAGAGGTTACGAATGTAGAAGATGCACAGAAAAATAGAGACAACAAGAGACGAGACCGAATGCAAGATTGGGTGCAATCTCCCCCCATGCACTCTATTTCGACAGTCCACAGAGTGCATGTATTTATAGGAACTTTTGATTACGTCGAAAAGAGTGGTTACATGAGAGCGGCTTCAAAAAGCAAGCGTGAAACTAAAAGTTGGTAACTTTTACAGAAAGCCATTGCTTTCAATAACAGAAATTGTGGTCTACAACGACCCTTATTCTAACCATTACTTTTCTAACTGTTTCTAACAATAGAACCTTCTACGCAGCTTTATTTACAAACTAAATAATAATTATTCAGATTATTGATGTCCGCCCTTTCACGCTTTGCAACCTCCTCACGAACCTTCAGCTGCTATATTAAAAACATCAAAAACACATTAATACATTAATAATTTAACACTCCAACAATTACTTGTTCAACATATTCCATAATTCATAACATCCTCATTTAGAGTGTGGTAGTGCTCCTTGCACACAAGTGGACGTAATATCTCCCTAAGCCCAAGCACAAACTTGTGTACTTGACAAAAATCAAGCACCTAATCTGGAATCTTCAACAAGATTTCCCCATATTTTTCTGCATACTCCTACACTGAAAGCTTTCCCTTCTATAGGAAAAACCATGCATCTAGAGCCCTAGTACGCTCATCTAAAGGAACAAAAATATTGTAAAATATAACTTTAAATTATGCCCAAGTGGTCGATTCTATCTTATCTTGCTCTATTTTCCTCCGCCACCGGTGAGCAACATCCATCAAACTGTAAGTGGCATGCTGTATTTTTTGTTTCTCATCCTCAATATTACAAAGCCGAAAACACTGTTTCCACTTACTTATCCATTGCTCCACCGCATCTGCTGTCTTGGCACTAACTTGTCCGTGGTACTTTGGTGGATTTAAATCTTTCACTTGCCATCTGACATCTCTACCAGAAGAAGCCCCCACATCTACCAATGGTATTTGTGAACTCGATGGTTCAACAGATGGAACTTCCACCTGCCTAGGTGTGTCAATGGATGGCACCTCTGGTTTATTAATTGCTTGGAGGATCTTCTGAAGGGTATCCTCCATGCCTCTAACTTTAGCATTGAGATTTGTAATCTCCGTAGTGTAAGGTCCCTCAAGCTCGACCTCTTCCATGGGAGCTACAATCTCATCAAGATTCATTCTCTTGCATAAAATAGCCGATGGATTTTGGCTACATGAGCTTATGTGAGCTTTTGCTTCCTCTTCTACACACGAATAGAAGCGATCCCTCTCTCCCAAGACTATGAAAAAATTCTCCACGTGAGCTGATGCTCCATCTTCATGCAAGCTCCACACAATTTTTTACTAAAACTCTTCTTCCAAGAAGATGATGACATGGCTTATTCTCCAAGACTTTCCCTTCTCTCACTTTGGCTCAGATACCAAATGAGAGATCCCAAAAAGCTACCTGCCACTCTCCTCCCAACCTTAAATAGCCCTTTCCCTTGGCACCTCTATAATCTTCTCTAAGGTCCAAATACTCCTCATATGGCCACTATGAGGAGATGGAATAATCTCAAAGATCCGTGCTAGAGCCTTCACTCCCCCGAGCTCTGGTCCTTGACCCGGCTAGGGTCCTCGACGAAATGCAGGTAGACCAATGGTATGTTGAGATATCAAGCTCAACATGTGATGATCCAGGATGACATGTACCAGTTTGTCATTTCTCTGACATGTATAGTGGTCACGCTAGTATATGTCAGGATACTTCATTGAGCTTTATTAGATTTATCTATCGAGAGTGATGGCACATTTTTTCTTTGCCAGCTCACTCATTTGTGGACATTAGGTTTTTCCTTATGTACTGATCTTTATATATTGCACTTGTTGTATTCTTGTTTTTAGGTCATTCCTATACATTCCTTTTTATGTAATAGAAGAAGAAGAAGAAGATCATTCTTTCTTGCCTCAATCTGTGTGTGTGCTTCTCCTTGAGAGTGAGAGTGTGTGTGTGAGCTCTCTTCCTTATCTCCTTCCTCGTGACATGGTATCAGAGCCAGCATGGCTATGGAGAGCTCGTGGAGAAGGCGACGGTGAAGAGTACGCAACAAGGCGTGGAGAAAATTTGATTCACAAACGACCTCCGTTTGCTATGAAAGTCGGCATGAAGGTAGAAGACCTCAAAATATTTTTGAGAGTTAGCCCTTTAGGGTCACTTGTTTTTGTCAGATCAAAGTTTTGGAGCCATCTCGACCTTCGTTGTCACTTGTTTTTGTCAGATCAAAGTTTCGAAGCCATCTCCACCTCCGTTTCGAGCCTACAAGGTGGGGCCCACAGAAAAATCAGGTCAGTTTCAAAAACTATAACTTGCGTCGTGTTTGGCAACACTCATATATTCCAGATCCACAATTTCAAGCGATTTCGTGTACTGTTGATACACAAGAACTATGTTTTTCTGAGATCGAACTATCACGTCATAGTGCAATAATGTTCAAGCAGAAGTGCTACTTGTAGTGGTTTGTAGTGTTATGTATTGCTGCAGAAATGGCAAACGCAGATGTAATGAGTCAACTTATGAGCGATAAGCTAGACAAGAACAAATTTCATGCTTGGAGATTGATAATGACGAATTTCTTAATAGGAAAAGGCTATTGGAAGTACATCAAAGGAGAGAACAAAAATGCTCTATAGTTACTAGAGAGGAATCAGACTGGTGAACAGATAAGAGCATATGAGGAATGGAATCAAGGAGCACGAAAGGTAATGTATTGGCTATCTGTTAGCATACAAGATAGCATAATTGGGCACATAAAGGATGCCAAGACTCCGAAAGAGGCTTGGAACAGTTTGGTCACATTGTATGAGACCAATACAAAGGCACCGAAATTGCAACTCAAGAACAAGCTACATACCTTGGAGAAAAAGAGCATGTCGGTAAGTGACTATACCTTGAAAATCAAAAGCATATGTGAGTCACTTGCATCTATTGGAGTGAATGTAGATAATGTTGATATTGTGGAAGTATGCCTTCGTGGTTTAGGAGCTGCATATAAGCAGTTCAAAACTTCTATACAGACTAGGGAAAATATTACAAATTTTGCTGATCTGGTATCTATGCTGATTATTGAAGAAAAGAATCTTGGTAAGGATTCAAACTCCCAAGGAAAGCCTAGTTCTGAGCAGGTATTCTACTCTGGCAGAGGAAGAGGCAGAGGTAGAGGTCTTGAAAGTAGAAGAGGAAATAGTAACCAAGACCAAGGTCAATAAGAGGATCATGCAGGAGGAAGAGGACAGTTTTGAGGCACGGGGAGCCCAAGAGGTCGCAAAAATTTCCAAAGAAATGATTCAAGTAATGATAGTAGAGGATGCTGGAATTGTGGTAAACCTGGACACTTTGAATGTGATTGCAGGTTGAAGAATCAAAATAATAGAAGGCAGCAAAACAACTATGCATCCACAAGTGCAGATGATTTTGAGAAGCTGTTTATGGTTCAACATCACATGATGAATATGATGTCTGCTGGTGTTTCAAAATCCAATGATAATGTTTGGTATGTTGATTCAGGTGCTTCAAATCACATGACCACTCATGCGGAATGGTTTAGTACTTTGCAGAAACGGCCAGTTCCTAGATATGTTGAAACAGGTGATGACACATCACATCCTATTAAGCATACAGGAAACATAGCACTATCGATGGAGGATGGAAAGGTAAAACATCTTGCTGATGTGCTGCATGTTCCAAATATAACAAAGAATCTAGTTTCTATTGGACAAATGGTTGACCAAGGATTACAAGTCAGGTTCAATGCTGATGGATTATATGTAGAAGAGTACAAGCAGGATGGACAATTGGGTACCAAAGGAAACAAAGTGGGTAGGATGTTCACCTTAAAAATGAAGATTCCTAAAATGAATGCAGCCATGTTTGCAAAAGGTGCAGGAGTTATTGCAGATGTAGAGAGGTGACACAAACGGATTGGACATGCAAACTTGCAAAGGCTGAAATTGATGCAGTCAAAGGAGATTGTCCATTGACTACCGAATTTCAAAGTTGCAGAAATGCAAAAGGTATGTGCAACATGTCAATTTGGTAAACAGTGAAGAGCATCATTTCCACAATATACATATACATATACATATACATATACATATACATATACATATACATATACATATACATATACATATACATATACATAGACATATACATATACATATACATAGACATATACATATACATATACATATACATAGACATATACATAGACATATACATATACATAGACATATACATATACATAGACATATACATATACATATACATATACATATACATATACATATACATATACATATACATATACATATACATATACATATACATATACATATACATATACGTATACATATACATATACATATACATATACGTATACATATACATATACATATACATATACGTATACATATACATATACATATACAAATACATATGCATATATGCATACATATACATATACAAATACACATAAATATACACATACATATACATATAAAGATACATATACATATACATATACATATACATATACGTATACATATACATATACGTATACATATACATATATGTATACATATACATATACGTATACATATACATATACGTATACATATACATATATGTATACATATACATATGCGTATACATATACATATGCGTATACATATACATATGCGTATACATATACATATACATATATGTATACATATACATATACCTATACATATACATATACGTATACATATACGTATACATATACATATACGTATACATATACATATACGTATACATATACATATACGTATACATATACATATACGTAAACATATACATATACCTATACATATACGTATACATATACATATACGTATACATATACATATACATATACATATACATATACGTATACATATACATATACGTATACATATACAAACACGTATACATATACATACACGTATACATATACATATATGTATACATATACATACACGTATACATATACATACACGTATACATATACATACACGTATACATATACATACACGTATACATATACATACACGTATACATATACATACACGTATACATATACATACACGTATACATATACATACACGTATACATATACATATACGTATACATATACATATTCGTATACATGTACATATATGTATACATATACATATACGTATACGTATACATATATGTATACATATACATATACATATACGTATACGTATACGTATACATGTACACATACATATACACAAACATATACCTATACATGTACGTATACATATACATATACGTATACATATACATATATGTATACATATACATATACAACATACAATATACGTATACATATGCGTATACGTATACATATGCATATACGTATACATATGCGTATACGTATGCATATGCGTATACGTATGCATATGTGTATACGTATGCATATGCGTATACGTATGCATATGCATATACGTATACATATGCGTATACATATACATATACCTATAAGTATACATATACATATACATATACATATACATAAACATATACCTATACATATACATATACATATACATGTACATATACATATACCTATACATGTACATATACATATACATATACATATACATATACATATACATATACATATACATATACGTATACATATACATATACATATACATATACATATACATATACATATACATATTCATATACATATATATACATATACATATACATATACATATACATATACATATACATATACATATACATATACATATACATATGCATATGCATATACATATACCTATACATGTACATATACATATACATATACATATACATATACATATGCATATGCATATACATATACCTATACATGTACATATACATATACATATACATATACATATACATATACATATACATATACATATACATATACATATACATATACATATACATATACATATACATATACATATACATATACATATATGTATCTCAAGCCTAAGCACCACCTCCTTTACTTGTCAATCCGCGGAGACGTGAGGACCGATATGAAGACCATGAGCAAGTGAAGGCACAAGTGCGTGAGTGAAAGCACACAAGCATGCACACACATACACACACACACATGTGCACACGGTAAGATCAAGGAAAGGAGCAATGAAAAACTTTCAATTGCAAAGGAAATCTCTTACAAAAGCTCTATTCTCTAACAAGCTAACCTGAAAGATGAGCTCTCTAGCTCTTTTTATAGTTTTTTGACTAGTTTTGGTCCTATCCAAACCTAGTGTCTAGACTAGTTAAAAATTAGGTTCCAGGGCTTATTTGAGGACTCAAACAAAGTCTAAGAATTATGAAAATTGGTACGATGATACTTCTAATACTCCTCAAGCTCAAGGACTCCTCGGCTTGAACAAAATGGAGTTACAAAAATAGAAAATGGTACTTACAATGGGTTTTAGTGATGAAAATCACTGTTTTTATAGGGGATTCTTCTAAAAATTTGACATGTACTTCTTGGAGCTCCCTACTTTCTCTCTCTTCTTCTATGTCCACTTCTTTGATATGCTTCCATGCTTTAGGCTTGACCTTGAGTTCCAACATCCCCCCCCCCTCTCGAGTCTAGCATCCCTGACAGACCCTTGTTGTAATGGTTGTTCCATGTAGTGCTTTGAGAGGTAGTGTCCATGCTAAGAGCCATCTATCTTCCAATTGTAGCAGGCTCTGTTATCTCGTTCCTCATTTGTCATTGCAAGCTTGTGCAAGTTGTAGTCCCGTGTTATGTGCTTGTTTCTTTGATTCCAACATGAATATGTCATTGGGGGCCTCCATTGGGGGAACAATAGTTGTGGATGCCATGTTCATGTTAAGTGCTTGACATCTACCAGATAAGGCAGCAATAATATCATTTGCTAACCAAGACACACTTCTATCCAAATTGATAAATGCCCAATAATCAACGGTTCCACCTTCACATAATCATGACTCATTCATGTTCCATGAGCCAAACCTAGGAACAAGCTCTTTTTTTTTCTTTTTGTTAAAACAATGTCACAACCAAGAAGACAGATGTTAGTATCAAAAAAAATAGTTGAAATATGTCAATGTTCTCTTGTGCATGGAACTCTGAAATGTGTCTATGGCTTCCATACCCATACCATTGTTGTTGGTCTTCTGACTTTTGTTGAAGAGGCGAGTTGGTCTGGTTTTAGTCTTGGTGTTTGGTTCTGATCTTTGCACCACCTTGGCTTCTTTAGTGCGACTTTTCTCATGTGGAAGAGCATAGGTTGTTGTGTATGTAAGAGCTTCTTGGGTACCCATATTTGCAATTGTCCTTGTTGAGCTGCACCTAATTTCTTAGGCACCCAAACTTGTCAAATATCTTGTGGTTGAGTTTGTCCTAGCTTCTTTGTTTGTCTTCTGGCTTGGTTGGAGTGCCTAGATGGGAATTGTGGGGCCAAGGCTGGTGGTTGTCCTCCTTTTTGTACCTAGATCTGCTTCATGCCCGGAACTGCTTTCTTGTTGAATGGTGTCTTTCTATTTGATATAGCAGTTGTCTTCAATGGTTGTGTTTGCCTTTGTGGTGGAACAACTGTGGCTACATGAGTCCTTGAAGAAGAAGAGAGATCCACATGCTTGTGAGTGTGTTCTTCCAGGATTGAGTCCCTCTTCATCATAGAGCTTTTGACACATACAACATCTTCTTCTATAAGATTAGTGTTAGAAGAATTAAGAGAATGCGTGACACCTGGATTTGTGAGCATGCAGTTATCTAATTCTAATGTAATGCATTGTTCATGTACCCAAACTTGAAGAAGTTGATTTCTTAGGTTCAAGTTAACTGCATGGTCATATATCCAATCTTGACCCAAGACAAGTGGTTCAGTAAGGTCCTCATCTTGACACACTAGAATTATGACTCTCATTGGAACATCTTGAAGATAGATGGAAAGCTCTACCTCACCCAAACAATGGGTTTCCACACCTCCCAATCCTATGAGATAGGCTTCTATGGGATTGATGTTCAACTGCAAGTCTTGGTAGTATGAGAGTCTAATGGCACTAGTTGCTGCACCTGAGTCAATCAATGCTCTCACATTCCTTACATTCTCATTGTGTCCTACCTCTAAGGTCACAAAGGGACGCCGGTTGACTATTTGAGAAGTAAGTATGCCTGATTTTTGGCACATGTCCATGTGATATTTTGGGGCTTTTGTGTTAACATCTAGGCCTAGTCTCCTTAGCTTATTTCGCCTTACGCACTCTCTAGCTTGGGCGTGTGCTTCTTGTCTGACTCTCAACTCTTCTTCTTTTTGTTTCTTAGCAGTGTTGAGTCTCATTAGCATATCCTCTGTAAGAGGTTCTTGATATAATTTGACTTGAAAACCACTGATATAGTTTGGCAAGATGTCACCTTCTAGAGTGGCCAATTGAACTACACCGCTAGTGGAAAATCTATTAATGATCATGGGTCCATATCCTCTTTTCTGCAATTTATGGGCATGTTGCTTTAGTGTGTAAACCAACACTAGGTCTCCCTCTTTCAATCCTTTATCATTGATGTGTGCATCAAAATATGCCTTTTCCCTTTTCTTTGCAGCATAGATGCCTGCTGCCGCTCGTAGTCTCGTCTCACCTAAGCGTTCTAGATCAAAGATCCTAGAGGACAACTCATGTCCATTCAACTCGTATTCTTGTGCTACTTTCAAGGTTGGGATTAGGAAGTCCAATGGTAGCACATCGTTCTGCCCAAAGACCATCTGAAATGGGGTGGCACTGAGTACCATTTTATAGGCAACTTGATAAGCCCAAACAGCATGATGAAGTTGTTTGTCCCAATCAGAGCGTTTATTATTTACTAGTTTTGTCAATACGTTACAGAGGATCTTATTGGTGCTCTTGGCTTATCTGTTAGCTTGTGGGTGATAGGGGGCAGACTTCTTATGTACAACCATGAATTCTTGGAGAAGATTTTCAATGACTCCATTCAAGAACTGTGTACCTCTATCGCTCACTAACTCTATTGGTAATCCATATCTGGTGAACACGTTCTCAAATAAGAACTCTATCGTTGTCTGAGCAGCATCTTTTGTCGTGGCTTTGACTTCTACCCACTTTGTCAAGTAATCTATGGCTACAATAGTATACTCTGTATGGGAGTTTCTAGTTGGGGGATTAATAGGACCTATGAAGTCTATGCCCCACTTCGAGAATGCACGTCCTCCCATCATTGGCCTCAAAGGCATCTCATCTCTCCTGACCGGGTATTGTGCACGTTGGCATGTGTCACATTTCTTCATGTAGGTATGTGCATCCATATGAAGAGTGGGCCACCAAAGTCCTGAGAATAGAATGGTCTTGATGACTTGGTGTTTGTTGTTGACCTTTGGAGTTGTCCTCTCCAATCATTATAGCACAAAAGATCAACCATACATCTTTAAATTGTCAATCCGGGAAGTATGCAAAGACCATAGCCCCTTCTAGTTAATGGAATCCAAGAATAAGAGGACATGAATGTTTTTCTGAGAGATTTATGAAGAAGAAAGGTAATAACTAGGGTTTTGATTATCTTGAGTTCTACAATAGCATTTTCAATGATTTTTGTGCATAAAGTGTGCCATTTTCTCAGTAGAATACAATTATGAAGTCAAATTTCCAAAACAATACCTGTATCACACAGACGAGACAATCGCGATTCTGTAAGAATTGAGAATTTCTGATTCTAGCTTTGATCTTCTACACTATCTTGCTCAATACAATAAGATTCATCTATCTTCATTCACCTCACTCAGAAATACACAAGGAAAGCTTACAGATTCCATGGATCATACAATGAAAAGACTCAACAAATCGAGAGAAAGATCATGGAAGGAGAAAACACGATTTTCTGCAGGAAAACTCTTCACATTACTTGGATAGCATCAAAATAATACAACCAACCTCTTCAAAATAGAAGAAATTATCTTTTATACTTTTTCAAGTGTCCCTTTTCACACTTGAATGTTGATCCTTTTCACCTTCTATTCTAAAAATATGCTATCAAAGAGCTTCCAAAAATTCTAAGAAAAATACATATGATCCTATTTCACATGATGAAGACTCTTGCTCAATTTTACCTCATTTGTATAAATATTTCTACAAATTTCTTTACATTTGTTGAAGCTCAAAGTCAAGGACAAAGCATGGAAGCACATCAAAAGGTGGACACACAAGGAAAGGGAGCAAGTAGGGAGCTCCAAGAAGTGTATGTCAAATTTTCATAAGAATCCCCTACAAAAATAGTGATTTTCATCACTAAAAACCATTGTAAATATCATTATCTATTTTTATAACTGCATTTTGTTCAAGCCAAGGAGTCCTCGAGCTTGAGGAGTATTAGAAGTACCATCGTACCAATTTTCATAATTTTTAGACTTTGTTTGAGCCCTCAAATAAGCCCTGGAACCTAATTTTTAACTAGGCCGGACACTAGGTCTGGACAGGGCCAAAACTAGTCAAAAAACTATAAAAAGAGCTAGAGAGCTCATTTTTGAGGTTAGCTTGATAGAGAATAGAGCTTTTGTAAGAGAACTCTTTGCAATCTAAGCTTTCCATTGTTCCTCTCTTTGATCTTACTTTGTGCGCGTGTGTGTGTATGTGTGTGTATGATTGTGTACTTTCACTCACGCAATTGTGCCTTCACTTGCTCGTGGTCTTCATATCGGTCCTCACGTCTCCGCGGATTGACAAGTAAAGGAGGTGGTGCTTACGCTTGAGCTACACCAAATTTTGGCGCCGTTGCCGGGGAGAGAGCTTCGAGGACAAGCGTTGTGATGGTAAGATCGTAGATTTGCGACGTTGGAAGGTAAAAAAAACTATCATTTCAGTTCATTTTCTGTTTTTTTCCTCTTCATCTTCATCATCATCATCATCTCCACCTTCTTCCATCTTCTTCTTCATAGAAATTTCTTGTTTTTTAGTGCATTTCACCATTTTCATACCATTTTTCATGCATCATTGTGTGGGAAGGAGTTAGGAGGTGCAAGGGAGAGCAAGCACTGTGTTTTTTTCATGATTTTCTGCTCATACGGAGCTCGCCATTGCCGGCGCTCAGAAATTTGAATTTCCCGCCAAAAAACACGATTCTGTGATGAAAATCGCGATTCTGTGAAAATTCAAAATTTTTTGAAAAATCAGGATTTTTTGTTTTCCCGCCTAAAAGTTGGCTGAAAGAATCACGATTCTGTGGTCATTCTCAGAATCGCGATTCTGTGATTGTACTTAAAATCGGGATTCTCACAAATCACGATTTTCAGCCAAAATCACGATTCTAAGAAAATACGATTTTCAGCGGGCTCAAAATCGCGATTCTCACAAAACACGATTTTCAGCAAAAAACACGATTTTGTGAAAAAAAACGATTTTGTGAAAAACACGATTCTCTGCTCAAAATCGCGATTTTCAAAAACACGATTCTGTGCTCAAAATCGCGATTTTCATGTCAAAAACACGATTCTGAGAAAATACGATTTTCAGCGGGCTCAAAACCGCGATTCTCACAAATCATGATTTTCAGCCAAAAACACGATTTTGTGAAAAAGGCGATTCTGTGAAAACACGAATTTTCGCTCAAAATCGCGATTTTCAAAAACACGATTTTGTGCTCAACATCGCGATTTTCAGAAACACGATTTTGTGCTCAACATCGCGATTTTCTGAGTTCACAGCATCGTGATTCTCTGAAAGTTCACAAAATCGCGATTTTCTCCAAAGGTCCTGTTTGCCTGTTTTGACCCCCTGGAGCCTGATTTGACATAACTTTTTCATCCAAAGTCCATCTTTTGAGCTCTATAGCTCGTTGGAAAGCTCGTTTCAAATCCTACACGATCTCAACTGTTTTTTTCAAGAATAACGCGTTGATTTTGAGATAGGATAATTTGAAGTTGACCCTCAAGTGGGACTAGGGAACCAAGGGGGCTCCAAAGAATTTTGAACCATACCAAAGGGAAAATTTGGATTCTTGACTAAAGCATATGAACCTGAGATCTGGTAGACACTTAGGCAAGGATAAACAAAGCATTAGATCTTCTCAGTCCAGTGTCAACCATACAGCTAAGTCTTGGGCACAACAACTAAGTGGTCATCTTTTACTAAGTTCAGACACAAGTGATTCAGAAATGTCTTTTAGTATGGGAAAACCTGCAGGTGGCTCAGGGACTGACCATCTACAAACACCAGAAGGTCCCTATAAGACACAGTTGGAATATATTCGGACCAACCGATTAGGTGCTCGCATCTATGAGGATGGCCTGAGGCGATCAGTGGTCCAACTCAAAAATCCAGATCAATCCTTTGGACTTGAACACCCGGTGGTCAAGTTTGAAGAGGGTTCATACATTGATAAGGAAGGAACCACGTATGTGGTTACCAACCAACCAGATAGGACCGATGAGTTTGAAAAAATATCATTCATGAGAATGAGATAGGAGACCTAGAACAAGGAAATGTAGGACAAGGACCCCAGACTCCTAGAGGCAAGTCAGTTTTGACCAGAGTGATCACTCCAGACTGGATCCCTCAAGACAACAAAAGCATAGAACTATTTTTGAATAGAGAAACAGAGGAAGCCTTTTGGAGATTCAAGCCAGATCAACCTAGCCAATTGGGCATAGTTATCATCTATGAATTCAAAGATCCTGAGATACTAGGCAAAGTTGTCTACCTAGATAACACATCAGAGAAGATATTCTCGGTAACAAAACATGATAGACATGCATATACTTGGAAGAATGAATTGATTTTCCCTCCGCCAAGATCCAATGTTTCCCATGGCCTCCGAGGAGTAGGATCATCCCAAGCTCATGAAGCCTAGAGAGAAAGAACTAGAGAGAGACCTGAGGTAAGTTTTGCACACACGGTGGGCAGAAATAGAGCAAGATTTGAAAATGAAAGACCTGAAAGAGAGAGACATCAAGCACATAGGCAACAAAGAGATGAACATGATTTTCCATTGCCTAGACCTCGAGAGCACCCAAGAACCCTTAGACCCACTCAAGTGATCAAGGCAATGAAGAATTATTTTGACGGGACAGGAGATCCTTATGATCATGTGGCCGAGTTCAAACAAGTGTTAAGAGCTGAACAGGTTGAAGATTTGTTCACCCAGTACGAGGCATTTGGTTTGACTCTTAAGGGCACTGCCTTAGCTTGGTTTCAACCACTGAGTAGTCGCAACTATCACGATATAGGTCAACTGCTAGACGAATTCATTGTAGAATTTTCCAAGAGTGGTATCAGGCATAACACATCATCCTTGATCCACAGTTTCAAGCACACACCCCAAGAAACAGTGCGACTAGCAGGTAGAAGGTTCAGAAAGTACCTAGAAAGATGCCCTACTCCAGAGTTACCTACACCAGCCAAACAAGTGGCTTTGTTCTTAGATGGCTTACTGAGCACAAAGTTAAGATCATATGTGTACTTGAAAGAGCCTAGATCCATAGAAGAGTGCGTGCGGACGTGCATAGATATAGAAGATAACTTGGGTGAGTAGTTAGGATTATCCAAACTCTATAAGGATTCAGATAGTTCTACTAGTCATACTTCAAAAACCTCCACGGAAATAGAGGAGATAGCTGAGCAAGTTGCCAAGAGGCTAGGAGTCCAAAATAAACAAATACAGAGAGTCACTCCATTGAATCGATGTTATACTTGCGGAGGCGACCACATGGCTAATGTATGCCCAATGCACACTCAGAACATGAGAGAAAGGAATACCCCATACTGCACTATTGAAAGGAGGTACACAAACCATACGGCTCAAGATTGTCCCTACAATAGGCAGGCTGTTAGACAGACTTATCAACAACCTTACCCACAAGGTAGGTATCAGAACCAATACCAACAACCATATTATAGACCACAACAGCAATATCAGGCACCATATAGGCCACAACCTGTCTTGGGAAACCAACCACCAACTCCTGCCAACGTGATTCCAGTCAAGTATGCTATGGGAGAGGAAAATCCAAATAGAGCATTGGTGCCACTAACCCCATTGATCTCAGAGAATGACTCTCATGCTCATAGTTCAGACTACTCCCATGAAGGTAGTCCACATGCTTATTATACAGAGTCACCTGAACATAGTGAGATTTACTCGTATCAATATGAGGCACCACCTATGGAGCGAAATTGGGAGCCAGAATACTCCAATGTCATGTACACAAATCCTAACCCTAGGCCCCAATTGAGACAAATGAGACCACAAGCCCCTAGAGGATCTTGTTTTAGATGTCAAGGTGACCATTTCATTTGTGACTGTCCCCACCCACCATCTCCGAGTCAAGGACAGGCTATCACAATACAGGCTTTCTGTCCTGATTGTGGCAAAGACCATCTCCCTAGAGATTGTCCAAGAAACCCCTCCAGTGCACCCAAGATTACACCCATTAATGTGGTAGGCTTAGTGGCAGACTCAAGTTCAAGTAGCAGTAATGTGGCACCTGTACAGGCAGTTACTAGGGCACAAGCATTAAAACAAGATAAACCAGCAGAACAATCAGAGTCGAGTGAATCAGGAGAGCCTAGTAAGAGGAAAACAAGAACATGGAAGGATACCAGAGAAAAGGCCAATCGTAAGTGGAATAAAAAGTTATCGGAACTAGAAGAAAGCTTGAAAGATGCAAAAACAAAAATAGAAGACATTGCATCTCAAAACCCCTCGCATGCCGAAACTCCATCCATTCCACCTCATCCCACCCCACCACCCATTGTAAATAGACTGCAACCAGGGTCTGTTCTTGCAGATCCAACCCCAGAAGGCTTGGACATGATGTTCAAGGCCTACCAGGCTCGTCTTCAAGAAGGGCCAACAGTTGCAGATCTAGACAAGAGTTAGCCTAGAGTGGATTTAGAGATTGAACGAATGAAAATGTGCATGAAAATGGTAGAACAAGCTCAAGCTATACTTGAGACTAGTCAAAAGTTCAATCAGACAAACTCTGTCAAACCAGATTTGCATTTCCAAGGGTTACTAGAAAGATTAGAGCAGTTGGTAAACAAACCACAAGTTTCTTTACCTCCACAAGCTCAACCAGTTATTGAAAGAGGAAGCTCACCACCAATGGGAGCTTATGTTCCTAATTCCACAGATGTTGGAATACCTCCTTCAATTCAACAGTACTCTCAAGAGTTCTTGCGAGAAATACAAGAAGAGAAATGGGCCAAGGAGAAGGGTAATTCCCCTCCTATTCTTGAGATTGATGATCTTCATGATCAATTTCCCCAAGACATTCCATCTATTTATGAGGATGAAGCAGAACAACAAGAAGACGAAAGATTAGATTTTGAATCTAATACCTTAGAAGAACTGCCTCAATTTCCAGGCCCATGGGAATCTGAATCTCTCCAGATTAGAGCTCCCACAATACTAGTAAGAAATGAAGACTTAGTGGTTCCAAGGAACACAGATGTCGTGAAGAACACTAAGGTTCAGTGTCATTTCACTGTAGAAGAGCTGCTCAAAGCAAAACTTGAGCTATGGAATCATGTGAAGGATCAAGTTCTAGAACTTGATTCCAACATGCCAAAAGCAGGCTCCAAGCAAAGGGTACCAGAGATACCTCTAGACAAAATAGGGGACATGTGTGAGGGTGAAGAAGGTAATACTTATCTTCCAATCACCTACCAAGGTTACACAACCAAGGCAATCATAGATTCAGGTGCAGGTGTTGCTATTTCGACCACCTCTTTGTGGAAGCAATGGGGCCAACCCACATTAAGACCAACTAGAATGAAGCTTCAAATGGCTGACGGCCATTTTGAAAGACCTCTAGGATTGCTCGAAGGGATAAATCTAACCACTTGTGGTGTAGAGTTTGAGCACACATTTGCTATATGTGACTTTGAGAAAAATAATGTTTATGAGATGATCCTAGGAAGACCCTTCCTACGACAATTGCAAATAGTACAGGATTGGGGAACCAACTCCTTGTACTTACAACACTTAGGGGTCACCACCAAGGTCAATTTGAAGGATTACTCCTTCAGAGATGTACCACCCCTATAGTGGAATCCTATCCACAAAGCGAAAGAAGATTCCATCTCTGTGCATTCTGAAAGTTCACCTGATCCATCATGGTTGCATGAAGATACTCATTTGTGGATGTGCAAGGTCGCAGAGGAAGAGGAAAAACGCTTGAAGGCAAGAGAAGAAGGAACTTCGCCAGGAGATAGACCAGTTAGAGACCCAGCCTACACACCGATGATCTTTCCAGATGAGGAGTTTGAGCCTCATGGCTGGCCAGAAATCTTAGCCACCATGGACATTGCTGTCAATGAAGAACAATGGACACCTCATTGTGATGAGGAGGGTTATGATATCTCAGTGTTCATGTGTCAGCCCTTGCTAGAAGAATGTGACCCTGGTGATATCATAGAAGAAGAATAGAATGAGGATGATATAGAGTCCATTGTGATGGATAGTTGCTTTAACTCAAAGCAGCACTATCTAGAAGATATAGGAGTGTTCACCCAGAAAGAAGAAGAACCTCTCACAAGTATTAAAACGGTAAATTCGAAGGATGGAAGTAAGTAGTCAAAAGAAAAAGAAAAGAAAAGCAGTGAAACAAGAAGAGGAGGAATCATTGTTTGAAGTACCAGAAAACTTCAAGAAATATGAAGTTGACCGCAAAATTTTGGTACGAATGCCTAAGAGAGAGGCCATCATAGTAGAATCATATGATAATAAAGAAAAGACCAAGAAGATTGTAGTGACCATCGAAGAGAACGAAGAGAGATGCACATATATAGGAGATGACCTAAGTGCAATAGAAGAAATGGAGCTCGTAGCTCTATTAAGGGAATATAGGGATGTGTTTGCGTGGCACTATAGAGACTTGAAGGGGGTAGATCCAAGAATTTGCTCTCATACTATCCCCATGACTGCTGATGCCAAGCCCACCAAACAGAAGCCCTACACATATAATGATACATATGCAGCCAAAATAAAAGAAGAAATTGATAGGTTGATTGAAGCTGGATTCATCTATGAGATTGAGCATACTGAATGGGTGTCCCCCATTGTAGTGGTGCCCAAGAAGAATGGAAATTTGCGAGTGTGCATTAACCTTAAAAAAGTTAATGCCGCTATAATCAGAGATAGCTATCCGCTTCCTATCACGGAACACCTATTGGAGCGTGTTGCAGGCAAGGAAGTTTATAGCTTCCTTGATGGATTTTCAGGTTACAATCAAGTAGCCATTGCCCTAGAAGATCAACACAAAACGGCTTTTGCCACAGAGTGGGGAATCTTTGCATTTCGCGTGATGCCATTTGGGCTCACCAATGCACCTGCAACGTTCCAGAGGCTCATGTGTCATGTCTTCAAAGAGTTCTTGCGAAAGAGCTTAGAAGTGTATGTGGATGATTTATGTGCTCATTCCCAAGAAAGAAGATTCCACATCCCTGAGCTCAGACAAATCTTCAACAAGTGTAGAGAATATTGAGTGTGTCTGAACCCAGAAAAGTGTGTTCATGGTGCGGCAAGGTAAAATCTTAGGTCATATTGTTTCTAAGAATGGAATCTCAACAGATGAAGAAAAGGTACGAGCCATAGCGGAGCTGCCAAGGCCAAGGAATGTTAAAGAGGTACAAGCCTTTATGGGTCATTGTGGATATTACCGTAGGTTTATCCACATGTACGCGATCATAGCTAGACCCCTTTATGCCTTATTGTCTAATTTTGAGTGGAATGACGAATGTGAGAATTCTTTCAATGAACTGAAGAAAGTTTGTGCACAGCACCAATACTGACCACTCCTGATTGGAATAAACCATTCCATGTCCATGTGGATGCATCCAATCATGCCATCGGATGTGTGCTCGCACAACCCACAAGTGAAGGAAATTTAGATTTGCCCATAGCATATGCTAGTAGACAGCTCACTACAGCTGAACGGAACTATAGCACAACTGAGCGAGAGGGCTTAGGCATGGTATATGCTATGAAGAAGTTTAGACACTATCTATTGGCCAACAAGTTCAAGTTTTTCATTGATCATCAAGCTTTGTTATATTTGGTCAATAAACCTTGCAATACTGGACGCTTAGTAAGATGGTTCCTCTTACTAATGGAATATGACTTTGAAGTTGTTGTCAGGAAAGGTAGAACCCACCTTTGGGCAGATCACCTTTCTCGCATCACTTCAAGAGAGTCACCATAAGGAGTGTCTGACGAATTACCCGATGCTTATCTGTTCAATTTAGAAGTTGTTCCTAAATGGGCAAATAAGTTGGTACCAGTCCTAACCTTTGGCCCTGCAAATAAGAATGTGAAAACATCACAAGAAGAAATTGTAAAATCACAAAAATATCACATATTAGCAGGAAGCATGTACAAACAAGATACTGAGGGTGTATTAGCTTGTTGTGTAGAGGATGATGAACATAGTAGTTGGTTGCAACAAGCCCATGAAGGAATGCTAGGAAATCACTATTCTAAACAACGAACATTGCAGAATCTGAAGCGTTTAGGAGTGTATTGGCCTAGCATGGACAAAGAAATACATGAGTGGATTAAGAATTGTCCAAGGTGCAGAGAGAGACCCCCAGTGGAGCATGCGACCCTTTATCAAGTGTCATTAATGTAAGATTGGAGTGCTCCATTGGTAGAGTTTATGAGATCGGGAAGATTACCCAAAGAGGCTAGTCTAGCAAGAAGATGAAGCATGGAGCAAGAGGCTCAAGGCTATGCCTTAGTAGGGGACAACCTATACCGAAGAGGCAAAGATGGTTACTTAAGACTATGCGTTCATGAATCAGACTATTTAAAGGTCTTAGCGACTACACATAGTGGTGTTGCAGGTGGACATTTTGGTCCTGACTGAGTAATCAAGACCATTCTATTCTCAGGACTTTGGTGGCCCACTCTTCATATGGATGCACATACCTATGTGAAGAAATGTGACACATGCCAACGTGCGCAATATCCTATGAGAAAAGACGAGATGCCTTTGAGGCCAATGATGGGAGGACGTGCATTCTCGAAATGGGGTATAGACTTTGTAGGTCCTATTAACCCCCCAGCTAGAAACTCCCATGCAGAGTATATTATTGTAGCCACAGATTACCTTACCAAGTGGGTAGAAGTGAAAGCCATAACAAAGAATGATGCTCAGACTACAGCTAAGTTCTTATTCGAGAATGTGTTCACGAGATATGGATTACCAATAGAGTTAGTCAGCGATAGAGGCACCCACTTCTTAAATGAAGTCATTGAAAATCTTCTCCAAGAATTCTTGGTGGTACATAAGAAGTCTGCCCCCTATCATCCCCAAGCTAACGGACAGGCCGAGAGCACAAATAAGATCCTATGTAATGTCTTGACAAAACTGGTAAATAATAAACGCTTTGATTGGGACAAACAACTTCATCATGCTGTTTGGGCTTATCGAGTTGCCTACAAAACGGTACTCAATGCCACCCCATTTCAGATGGTCTTCGGAAAAAACGCTGTGCTACCATTAGATTTCTTAATCCCTGCCTTAAAAGTAGCACAAGAGTATGAGTGGAATGGACATGAATTGTCATCTAGGATCTTTGATCTAGAATGCTTAGGTGAGACAAGGCTACGAGCGGCTGCAGGCATCTACGCTGCAAAGAAAAGGCAAAAGGCATACTTCGATGCACACATTAAGGATAAGGGACTGAAAGAGGAAGATCTAGTGTTGGTTTACACACTGAAACAACATGCCCATAAGTTGGAAAAATGAGGATATGGACCCATGATCATTAACAGAATTTCCACTAGCGGCGCGGTTCAATTGGCTACTTTAGAAGGTGATATCTTGCCAAACTATATTAGTGGTTGTAGAGTCAAGTTATATCAAGAACCTCTTACAGAGGACATGCTAATGAGACTCAACAATTTCTTTGTCATCATATGATCAGGCCATTCTTCACAATCTATTTTCATATTTTCTTCATTGAACTTGAATTGATGGTGAAGACAAGCTTTGTATTATCTGGCCTTCCAGTGTTTTGATAAATGTTTTGCTCTCATTCCTTTTAAATTTGAATTTATCCAGCAATACAGAACTGATCAAATTAACTTGTGCACCTGAATCTATCAAAACCTTATCTTGCTCATTAGGAAAATTTATTGTTATAACATGCAAATGCTCCCTCACACTTGAAGGTGTTTCACATAAGCAAACTTCTCTAAACTCCTTAGCGTTTCTTATTCTCTCATTTGCTTCTTGTTGAGCTTCAAACCTGATCTTTTCCTATTCTTTTTTCCTCTTTTGAGCTTGATGTATTCTTCTCCATTCAGGAACAATTAATGGAAGATCATACCTTTTTATCCTACATCCACTTATGAAATTGGGCATGATTTCTCCATCTATATTAACTAATTGGACAGCTCCACTGTTACTAATTTGTTTGATAATATAAGGTCCATGTCCCTTCTTCTGAATTTTTTTTTGATGTTCTTTCAATGTATATGCCAAGACGAGATCCCCTACTTGCAAGCCCTTTTCTTTAATATGAACATCATAATATGATTTTTGCCTCCTTTTTTATCTGCATATATGTTGGGAGAGATGGTTGGATGCACTCAGAAGATTGAGTTGGTACTGCTAATCTTGCTTTGCACCAGCCCTCTTTGACTCCAGATATGCTTAGTAGACTCCTTGAGCTTTCAAATGATACCAAAATATGCTATATGTACTTTGGAAATGATTTGAATAATGATTAGATCAAAACAGATGAATTTGCACTTCACTAGACTTGAAAACTTTCTATTTTGATCTTGATACCTGCTCAGTCTTTCACTCAGTATGACCAGCACACTTACAATTGGAAAAATTCCTCTTAGAGTTATTCAATTAGCTTAACAAGCTACCATTTGCAAGTGGAATCATTCAAATTGATAAACTATGCAGAGAGAAATAACTTTAGCAAGTTTATGGTCACTCCCGACTTTTTAGGAGATGTGCAGACAAATACCAGAGACTGCTTCGAAGGCGATTTCTCGAAAATGGCTGAACCAAACTTCTTCAAACTTTGTAATCTTGTAGAATGCTTTGAGCTGGATCTACGAAGATTTGAATCACTTGATTTGGTTCAGTAGGCACTGAGATATGCCTCTTGGAAGTTGACAGACTTGGAGAAGATAACTCAGAAAAACATAGAGTTGAAAAGTATGAATGTATCTATTGATTGATGTAATTGTACAATCTCATTAGCATGATAAGCATAGCTAAATGAGATATTGTGGTGTAGGCTAAGATGTAGCACTCACACACACAGAGATACAATGGTAAAATGCCTCGAGAAATGAGCTGAAGTGAGAATCACACGCACGACTTTTTTTCTTCATCTTTTATAGAGGTTGAGTGATCACTTGAATTTTGAAATTCAAATCCAAGGCTCCCTAGAATATCTCCTCTAAAATTAGGGAGATATTCTCTCCATTAAGTCCTCTAAATTTCCACGACTAATCAAGTAGGTGTACTCATACATATGCCAAATCATTTTAGACTTTTACAAAGGGTAAAGAAGTAAGAACTTATAAGCATAAGTTCACATGGTCCTTTCTTCAAGTGAATTAAGCTTCCAAGGTTTCAATACCAAATTTCCAAGGTTCCAAGCCAAGTGTGAAGGCTTGAATTGCACCAACAGCTCCCCCTCAAGCCAAACACTTTGGCTTAAGTCTTCATCTTCAATCTTCTATCACATCCTGCAATCCAATCATGGATTTGAATCTGCATAACTTGTTTCCATCCAGAGCTTTTGTAAGTAAATCTGCACATTGCATATTAGGGACACATAAGTCAGTTGAATGTCTTTGCTTAGCAACTTTTCTCTCACATAGTGGTAATGAACCTCTATGTGTTTTGTCCTAGCATGATATATTGGATTAGTTGCGAGGTGAAGAGAACTTGTGTTGTCACCGAAGATAATTGGTGGCCTTGTATGTAGGCCTAACTCTGTATAAAAAAGTTTTAACCAGATAGCTTCTTGAGTGGCATTGGCTAGCCCTCTATACTCTGCTTCGGTAGATGACAAAGCTACTGTAGGTTGTTTCTTGGCTGACCAAGAAATTGGTTTATCACCTGCAAAACATATGTATCCTGATGTGCTCCTCCTATCATCCTTGCATCCTGCCCAATCTGCATCTGAATATACTTTAATGTCAATATCTGATGTATAAGGAAAGTACAAACCATGGTTCTGAGTTCCTTTTAGATACTTCAACATCTTCTTTGCTGCCTCTAGGTGAGGTACCCTTGGTTTGTGCATGAATTGGCTTAGCACACTAACTCCATATGCTATGTCAATTCTGGTTAAGGTAGCATAATTCAAACTACCAACCATACTTTGGTATCCTGTAATGTCTTGGACTTCATCACCTTCATGAGCACTAAGCTTTAGGTTGACCTCCATTGGAGTACTTGAGACTTTAGCTTCCTGCAAATTAAACTTCTTCACAATGTCCTGTACATACTTCTTTTGAGTGATATATACCTGAATTAGTGTAAACTAACTCAAGACCTAAGAAGTATTTCAATAATCCAAGATCATTGATCTTGAACTCCTTCATCATCTGTCCTTTGATGCTTCTAATACCATTGACATCATTGCCTGTAATGATGATGTCATCAACATAAACACACAAGTAGATTACCTCTGTACTACTCCTCTTTATGAATAGAGAAGTGTCTGCTTTACTCATCACAAATCCTTGGTCTTGGAGATATGTTGTCAACCTGTAATTCCATGCTCTAGGTGCCTGCTTCAATCCATATAGAGCCTTCTTCAATTTACAAACATAATTTACCTTCTTGGGATCTTCATAGCCAGGTGGTTGTGACATGTAGACTTCTTCAGATATCCATCCATTCAAGAAAGCATTCTTGACATCTAATTGGTACATGTTCCAATTCTTGGATGTAGCTATACTCACCAATACTCTGATTGTTGGCATCTTAGCCACAGGAGAAAATGTCTCCTCATAATCAATGCCTTGGGTTTGTGCAAAGCCCTTGGCTACCAACCTAGCTTTGTACCTGTTGATTGTTCCATCTGAGTTTCTCTTTAGTTTGTAGATCCATCTGGATCCTATCACCTTCATAGAGTCCTTCTTGGGTACCAAGTCCCATGTGTCACTCTCTTTGAGAGCTTCTATTTCTTCATCCATAGCTCCTTTCCATTCTGGTTTGGTGATTGCCTCTTCATATGTACCTGGTTCTTCATTCAACAAATCCTTTGCAAGATATACAGAATGCTTAGTTACAAGAGATGTGTCATACCCTAATCTGATTGGTCTTTTGCTTTCTCTCTGAGATCTCCTAATTGACTGATTTGAGGATTCTGGAATATCCTCTAGCTGCTTCATCTTCATCTTTCCTTTGGACTTCCATGCTTTGAATTCCTCAAGGTTAATTTTGTCATCATCATCTGAGCTTGAGTCTTCTTTCTGGATTGGTTCCTCCTTGGTGAGCTTTGGGAAATCTTCTTCCATATCATAGGGTAGACTAACCTTCCTGCATTCATTCTCATACCATGAGTCATTCTTATCAAAGATGACATCTCTGCTTACCTTGAAACCTTTGTTTGAGGGGTTGTAGAATCTGTACCCTTTCTGGTTCAAGTCATAACCAATGAAGATACATTTTTCAGCTTTAGGGTCTAGCTTTCCCCTTACCTGTGAGGGAATATGCACATATGCAATACAACCAAAGATTTTGCAATGATCTAGTGATGGTCTCTTACCATGCCAAGCTTCATAAGGTGTCATTCCATCAAGTGTCTTTGATGGCAACCTGTTAATAAGATAGGTGGCAGTAGATACACTCTCTGCCCAAAGATAATTTGGCAACTTCTTCTCATTAAGCATAGACCTAGCTGTTTCTACAATGAGTCTATTCCTTCTTTCAACTACCCCATTTTGTTCAGGTGAGTACCTTGTAGTTATCTTCCTTTTGATGCCTCTTTCCTGCAAGAAATCTTCAAACTCATTGGAGAAGTATTCTCCTCCTCCATCTCACCTTAGCCTCTTCAAGTTTCTTCCTGTTTGGTTTTCAACAAGTGCAAGATACCTCTTGAAACAATTAAACACTTCATCTTTATGCTTCATAAAGTATAAGACAGTCCATCTGCTATAATCATCAATGAAGGACACATAGTACCTTGATCCTGAAATGGAGGGATCCTTGCTAGGTCCCCAAACATCTGTGTGTACCAAGTCTAGGTAGTCTTCATGCATGAAACCTTTCCTTGAGTAGGGCAACCTGTGAGACTTACCAAACTGACAAGCACAACACTTGTAAATCATATGTTGCTTGGATACATTAGGTATCCCAAGCACACATTGATCCCTGCACATTTGCTTTAGGGTTCTTTCACCTATGTGACCTAACCTCTTGTGCCATATTTCTAACTCTGAAAGTGTTTGATCCTTGTAATTGTATAAAGCAATGTTTTTGGTGTCTTCTAGCTCAAAAGTAAACAATCTACCTGATTTCTCTCCCTTGGCTATCCTTTTGAATCCATGTCTTGGATCTTCCACATATGCTCCATGTTGATTGAACCTGACCTGCAAACCTTTCTCCACAATCTGACCAACACTCATTAGGTTCTTGGTAATGGTTGGTACATAAAGTACCCTGCTCAATAGGTTCTGGTTACCATCACAAGTTTTCACATTTCCAATATTTATAACAGAATGTTTAGTATCATCACCTGTCTGTACCTGATGTTTGCCGTTGGGTTCTTCCAAATCAGAGAGTAGTGCCACATTACCAGCTACATGGTTAGAACACCCTGAATCAATATAAAATAAATGATCATCATTTGTACCTGCCTTGGAGATCATATTCATGATCAATAGGGAGTCATCTTGCTCCTCTGTGTAGTTGTTGTAATCCTTTCTATTTCTGAATCCACCTTGGTAGTTACTATTGTGGTTGTGGTTGTAATTGTTGTTGTACTGATTGTTGTATCCATTGTAGCTTTGGTGTTGGTTGAATCCACCTCTACCTTGAGAGTATCCACCTCTTTGATAGCTTCTTCCTCTCTGATTTTTATAATTTCTGTAGCACTCATCTGTGGTATGGTTAGACAATCCACAAATGTTGCATGGTGATGAGTTGTAGGGTCTCCCCCTACCTTGCTTACCTCCTCTACCCCTGCCTCTTGAAGATCTACCTCTCCCTGCATAATTAGCTTGGGAGGTAGAGCCTTCTTCTTCTTGCTTCTTCCCTTTACCTTTATCCTTAACTTTCTTATCAGTATATAGAGCAGAGGAGTTATTACCTTTTGATTGATCTCCAGCCTTTGTAAACTTTTCTTCATGTGTGAATAGTTGGCCCATGAGAGTTGTGAGATCTGGGGTATGCATGTCCATGTAGAGATCCATTGCAGTGGTGAAGCTCTCCCACTTATCATCTGCCTTTAGTCCATTTGTTACTTGCCTTACTATTTGTTCCTCTTCAATCTCTTCTCCAATGCTTGCTAATTGGTCTGCCACATCCTTGATCTTGGTCACAAATTCTAATACTGATTGCTTTGGTTGCTTCCTAAGGGTTGTGAATTCAATCCACAATTGATTCTTTCTGGCCCTTGTGTTAGAAGAAAAGTATGATGACAAGGTTTCCCAAGTCTCTTGGGAAGTCTTACAATTCCTGATGTGAGGTAAAAGGAAATCAGATATAGAGTTAAGAAGATAAGACCTTGCCAATGCATCTTTTGCACACCATGTGTTGAGCCTCTCTTGTTCATCCTTGGTGGGTAGTCCTCTAGCTTTGAATGAGGGCAATTCCTCATCTCCTGAGATGAATCCAAATAAGCTTCTTCCTTGTAGATAGGTCTTCATCCTTAGAGACCAAGCTTGGTAATTGTTCCTGTCCAATTTGTCAATGAATGGAGGAAAACCATCTCCCATGTTACCTTATTTGCTCTGGTACAACTGTTGGGGAGATGGTTGGATGCACTCAGAAGATTGAGTTGGTACTACTAATCCTGCTTTGCACCAGCCCTCTTTGACTCCAGATATGCTTAGTAGACTCCTTGAGCTTTCAAATGATACCAAAATATGCTATATGTACTTTGGAAATGATTTGAATAATGATTAGATCAAAACAGATGAATTTGCACTTCACTAGACTTGAAAACTTTCTATTTTGATATTGATACCTGCTCAGTCTTTCACTCAGTATGACCAGCACACTTACAATTGGAAAAATTCCTCTTAGAGTTATTCAATTAGCTTAACAAGCTACCATTTGCAAGTGGAATCATTCAAATTGATAAACTATGCACAGAGAAATAACTTTAGCAAGTTTATGGTCACTCCCGACTTTTTAGGAGATGTGCAGACAAATACCAGAGACTGCTTCGAAGGCGATTTCTCGAAAATGGCTGAACCAAACTTCTTCAAACTTTGTAGTCTTGTAGAATGCTTTGAGATGGATCTACGAAGATTTGAATCACTTGATTTGGTTCAGTAGGCACTGAGATATGCCTCTTGGAAGTTGACAGACTTGGAGAAGATAACTCAGAAAAACATAGAGTTGAAAAGTATGAATGTATCTATTGATTGATGTAATTGTACAATCTCATTAGCATGATAAGCATAGCTAAATGAGGTATTGTGGTGTAGGCTAAGATGTAGCACTCACACACACAGAGATACAATGGTAAAATGCCTCGGGAAATGAGCTGAAGTGAGAATCACACACACGACTTTTTTTCTTCATCTTTTATAGAGGTTGAGTGATCATTTGAATTTTGAAATTCAAATACAAGGCTCCCTAGAATATCTCCTCTAAAATTAGGGAGATATTCTCTCCATTAAGTCCTCTAAATTTCCACGACTAATCAAGTAGGTGTACTCATACATATGCCAAGTCATTTTAGACTTTTACAAAGGGTAAAGAAGTAAGAACTTGTAAGCATAAGTTCACATGGTCCTTTCTTCAAGTGAATTAAGCTTCCAAGGTTTCAATACCAAATTTCCAAGGTTTCAAGCCAAGTGTGAAGGCTTGAATTGCACCAACAATATATGCTCATAATTGCTTGAAGTCTGGAAGCTCCAAGTTTTTCCAATTCCACCACTCTTTCAGATAATTCATGTCCACTCCACTTGTATTGATTCCCTACCTTTAATGTTGGTATGAGAAATTCTAAAGGCAATACTGCATTTTGTCCATATACCAAATTAAATGGTGTTGTTCCAATAGCAGTTTTGTACGCCACTCTATAAGCCCATATGACATGATTAAGTTGCAAATCCCAATCATTCCTATTTGTGTTTACCAATTTTGACAAAACAGTGCAAAGTACCTTATTAGTACTTTCTGCTAATCCATTGGCTTGTGGATGATAAGGGGCTGACTTTCTATGATTAATCATGAAATACTCAGTTATGTTTTCAATTACTTGGTTTAAAAATGGAGTCCCACTATCACTTACCAATTCAATTGATAATCCAAATCTGATGATAATATTTTCATAAAGAAATCGTGCAGTGGTTTGAGCATCATTCCTTTTTGTAGCCCTGGCCTCTGCCCATTTGGTCAGGTAATCTGTGGCTACAAGTATATATTTAGTATGAGATTGTTTTGTAGGAGGATGGATAGGTCCAATAAAATCCAACCCCCATTTGCTAAATGCTCTTGCTGAAATGATCTTTTCACATATGTTCTTGCATCAGGAAAGAGAGTTGGCCACCAAAAACGAGAATATAAAATGAGTTTAGCAGTCCTTTCACTTGAAAAATGTCCTCCTGCAACTCCAGAATGTGCCATCTCTAACATTTCCATATACTTATCTTCAGGAATGGATGGATATCTTCAGTTTAGATATCCATCCATTCCTTTCTTGTATAATTGGTCTCCTATCTATTGATATTCTTCAGAAATTGCCTGTAAATTTCTAAAGTCTGCACTAACTTTTACTGTTTCTGATGATGTATTACCTCTTAACTCCTCAACTATGTTTGTACTCCAATCTGGATTTTTTTGGAACCAGTACAAAGTTGTAACTCCTAAATTTTGCAAAGATTGACATTTAAAGTAATTGGAAACATATTTCTTCACATCTTGAATCTTTGTAGGCCAATGTACACCTATTCTATTGAGATTTTTTAAGGTGACTATCATGGAAGCATGAGTACAAGGATTCCAACAATGAGTTTTTCTTAGATATTCCTGCTGCTCATCTTCTGGAGCACAATATTTGAGTATACGAATATGATTTATATGATACAAATGCCCAACTAGTAATACAAAGTTCCTACTTTGTAGTATGAAATGTGTGTTGTTTTTGTTGGTGCAGAGCAATCAACAACTGAAGTTTTGGAATTCAAAGAATGAAGACAAGATCAAGTTATGAAGCATGGAAGAAGTTTACATTCAGGAGTTGAAAGATATGTACACATATGTACATTAGTTCAGATATAGGTCACTTATATTTTTGAATAGTCATAAGCTTGTAAATTTTTGTCTATATATATACTTGGAAAATGTCGGGACAAGTATGAGAAAATGTAGAGCATGAGAATTGAGAAGAATTAGAAGTCATTAGACACTTATGAAGAGATTAGAATAGTTCTCTCATCCAGATGTAATTTTTGTCAGAAATGAAGAGAAGTTGCGCCCGATATTTCTGTGCATTCTCCATCTGTGCTTGATCATTTCAAGAATCCTTTTGTAGATGTCTAAGTTCATAGTTAATGAGTCTATGGTTAAAGTTTGAGAGCCTAATTGTAAAGAGGCTGTGAGAATTATGAGTAGGAACATTCATATATAAATGAGTGTTCACAGTTTTCTGAAACAGGCGCATTTTCGATGGTCAATGATTTGATCATTTCTCACTACACAGATTAAAGTTTTGCATGATGGGGACTCAAAATCTGAGTTGAGAGGTAAGCCATCTATGGCTAAAGGCATTTGCTTAAACGGTTTCTAGTTTTGGAGAACCATGTCTTAGAAGTTGCAGGTGTCAAAGTCGACTATACAGAGAGATAGTTTCAGACATAGGTAGATTGTTTGAATCATTTCTCATAATCTACTCACGCTTTTGAAGTGTTTTAACTTGGAGGAGGTGCGCAATCACTAGGCAAAACATTCTACAAAGTTTTATCAAAAACTTTACATGAATGATTAGTCTTGTCTTCCAAAATTGGTTGGAGTTTAAAGTTATTCTTGATATAGAGGTGGTCTAACATCAAGGATAGCTTGGTCTTTTGGAGATTAACACTCTCCGATGCTTACACAAAGAGAAACAATGTCTACAACATGAGCTAGTTGAATGCTCACAACTGCTAGTCAAGCAGAGACCTCACTTCACTCCAGCAAGCTTTTCTGCGAGAATATACAAAGAAGAAATCTCAAAATTGGGACCACTTTAGAGCACTCCCATAGCTACCCAATGACACAAAAATCATAGCAAATGGATAAATAGAGAAGGAGAACCAGCCCTTACAACAGAGAGAAAAATATTTCCAACAGAGCCCACACACAGAGATGGTGAGCATTCACTAAAATGAATGTTACTCCCAGACTACTCAGAGAATGCTCTAGAGAGATGGTGAGCATAAAATAGACTCTAATAGCTATCAAATGAGACAAGCATTACATCAAATGGATACAATATGAGGGAGAACCAATGCTAACAACTCAGGGGTAGAGAGTTGCAACATTGCCTGCGCACACACATAGATATGCCTACTAAAAGAAAACAAAAAAGCAAGCAAGGGGCTAGCTTAAGCAAGGGGCTTGCTTATAACAACTCCAGCACTTAGTGCTCACTTTACATGAGCTAAAACTCCAAGAAGATGGCGCAAAAGAAGTTGGGATACATGCTCCTTTTATAGTGAGAAGTGTGCCCCTAAAATCTAGGAACTACCTTTCCAAATCAGCCTCCTAACTTGGAGGACTTAGTTGAGATGACTTGGGGAGTGGTTGAGTGACTTTTCTTGATGGAATCTCGTGGCTTTTGGCTTCCTTTGATTGCTCCACATGTTCGTAAAAGATTCCCTACGAATTTGTAGCTTGAATCTTGACTTTTAACACTCCCCCTCAAGCTTCAATTCTTCGTCCTCATCCAAGCTCCCTCATGTTGATGCATTGCTTGAATTTTGAAATCTTCATCCCATCCAAAGCTTTTGTAAACATGTCAGAAACTTGGTCCTTGGTACCAATATGATGTACTGAAACTTCCTTGGATATCACCTTTTCCCTTATGAAGTGATAGTGCACTTCAATATGCTTGGTTCTAGCATGATAGATAGGATTCAATGCTAGATGAGTGCTACTCATATTGTCACAAAAAAATGGATATGTGTCAACTTGCAAATTAAGCTCCATAAATAACTCCTTGAGCCAAAGCTCTATACTCAGCCTCGGTGGAAGATAATTCCACTATGGGTTGCTTCTTTGAAATCCATGAGATGATCTTGCTACCTAGCATGACTACGTAACCACTTGTACTTCTTCTATCCTCCTTTGAACTCGCCCAATCGGCATAAGAATAAGCTTTGACCTGCATATCATCATCAAATGAATAGAACAATCCTTCATTTATAGTGGCCTTGAGATATCATAACATTCTTCTTGCAGCTTGCAAGTGTGTAGTCCTTGGACTATGCATAAATTGTGATAACACTCCAACTCCATATGCTATGTCGGGCCTAGTTATTGTGGCATAATTGAAAGAGCCTACAATAGATCGATACAAAGTTACATACTCTAATGGCTCTCCATCAATGGAGCTTAGCTTTACATTAACTTCCATGGGATTTGAAATAGGCTTGCAATGTAGCATCCCAAACCTCTCAAGTAGGTCTAGAATATACTTCCTTTGTATGAGCATAATACCTTCTTCTTTCTATACAACTTCAATGCCAAGAAAATACCTAAGATCTCCAAGATCAAAGATCCTAAACTCCTTTCCAAGCTTTGCCTTGATCTCCTCAATGCCCTTTGTATCATTACTTGTAATGATAAGATCATCTACATACACACACATGTAGATTACAAGTTCTCCTCTTTGTTTGATGAAGAGAGATGGATCCGCCTTGCATTGATTGTAACCACATTTGATCAAATAGTCCACCAATCTTTGGTTCCAAGCCCTTGGAGCTTGCTTTAGGCCATAAAGTGCCTTCTTCAACCTACAAACATGATGTGGAAACTCTTTATGAACAAAACCTAGTGGTTGCTCCATGTATACCTCTTCTTCCAAGTCTCAATTGAGAAAGGCATTCTTCATATCCAATTGGAAAAGCTTCCATCATTTGCTATCAGCCATTGCAATGAGTGTCCTAATGATGCTCATCTTTGCCACGGGGCTGAATGTCTCTTCAAAGTCCACTGCATAGGTTTGTGCAAAACCCTTGGCCACCAATCTTGCTTTGAACCTAGAAATAGATCCATCTGAATTCCACTTTACTTTATACACCCACTTATTACCTATTACCTTCATGTTCTCCTTCTTGGGCACTAGAGTCCATGTTTGATTTTCCTCAAGTGCGTCGATCTCTTCTTGCATTGCCTCTTTCCATTCAGTGTACCTGCTTGCATCTTCATAGCAATCGGGCTCATGATCTTCTACTACTTTGTTCATATATGCATAATGCGTTGCCATGTATGAATCATAAGTAAACCTTTGAGTTGGATACTTAACTCTAGAAGACTTCCTTTCTTCACCTTTTGGAGGAATAAACCTCCTTTGCCTTGGGAACTTGATCTCTTTCTTTGACATGCCTTCTTTCTCCATCATGTGTCCATCATCTTCAACTTCATTACCTTCTTCATCCAACTCCACCAATGTTGCTTTGCCTTTGTTGATTGATTGTGCTTCATAGCTTGATGAAAATCTCCCCCTCCATGGTGAGTTCATGCTTGAACTATCTTCATTGATGGAACACCTTGGGCCGCTCAGCTCTAGGTCGATTTGTTCTTCATCATGTCCATGCTTTTCTTCTTCATAGTCCTGCATACAATCATACTTCTTATACCAAGGGAGTAGCTCATCAAATGCTACATCCCTTGATATCCTCAAGTCCTTTGTGTTTGGTTTGAAGCATCTATAACCTTTATGATCATTTGAATATCCTAGAAACACACACTTTTCTGCCTTTGGTTGTACCTTGTGCCTCAATTCACTTGGCACATGTACATAACAAGTACATCCAAATATCTTCAAGTGGGAAAGATCAGGTTTCTTACCCTAATAGGCTTGAAATGGTGTCAAGCCATGGATCCCTGAGGTAGGAGCCCTATTCATAAGATACACGGCGGTGTTTGCTGCATCACTCCAAAACATGCTAGGTACATTCATCTCATTAAGCATTGCTCTAGCGATCTTGGAAATGTATCTATTCTTTCTCTCTGCTACTCCATTTTGTTGGGGTGTGTACCTACATGTTACTTGCCTCTTGATGCCTTGATCCATTAAAAAATCAAAAAATATATTGGAGAAATATTTTCCCCCTCCATCGGACCTTAGCTTCTTCATATATGTACTTGTTTCCTTCTCTACCATCGCCTTGAATGCTTTGAAACATGTAAACACATCTGATTTGTTTTTTTATGAAATAAACCCAAACCATCCTTGTGCAATCATCTATAAAAGTGACAAAGTACTTGTTACCTCCAATGTATTGCTCTTTGGTTGGCCCCCACACATATGTATGTATCAACTCTAATGGATGTTGGCTTATGTAGCCACTCTTCCTGAATGGAAGTCTTGCTTGCTTCCCTTGTTGACACGATTCACATAAATGCTTCATACCTTGTCCTTGGAATTTGGGAAGACCTTCAACCAGCCTGTTGAATTGCATTTCCTTCATTCTTTGTATGTTGATGTGACCTATCCTCTTGTGCCACGTCCAACTCTGAAATCCTCTTGTTTCCATATGTGAAGTAGACATGTTGAGTAGAATGAGAATTCACCTCCAAAGTGAAGAGTCTCCCTTGCTTCTTTCCTCTTGCTATGACCTTGTAACCTTGCTTAGGGTTCTCCAGAAAGCATCCACCTTTGTTGAACCTTAATTGATAGCCTCTTTCAACCATTTGCCCAACGGACACCAAGTTCTTTGTGATGGTAGGTACATGCAAGGCATCCTTGAGACATCTTCCTTCCTCCTTGTCATCCAAAGCTACATCTCCAACATGGGAGATCTCATGGGCTATATCATCACTTGTTTCTACATGTCCTTTACCTTTGGGAACATGTAGATTAGTAAACAAAGAAGCATTGCAACTCATATGGTTGCTACATCCACTATCAATATACCAAGTGGTATCTACTTTGCTTGAATTCCCATTCATGTGCATCATCAAGAGATTATCATTTTCTGAACTTGTAGAAGCATAATTACCTTGGCCTTTGTATGAAGAACCTTGATTATAGCTCCTTTGGTTTCCTCCTTGGTAGCAATCTCTAGCATAGTGGCCAAACTTGCCACATATGTAACATCCTTCGCCATCTTGATTTCTGTTTTGTTGATGTCATCCTCCTCTTCCTCTTGATCTTCCTCTTCCTCTTTGTGATGAGGTTACTTGGTCATGTCCTTGATTGCTAGGGTTTCCTTGCATTCCTCCAAACCTTCCTTTGCCCCTTCCTTGTCCTCGTCTTCCTTTGCCCCTTTGATTACCTGCATAGAAAACTTGTGCATCCTTGCTTTTAGTTGAACTTCCACCTATGTTCATCTCTTCCGTGACCATGAGAGCAACCAATTGCTCAAAATTGGGAAGATTATCCCTTACATATATTGAAGTGGTAAAGGGTTTCCACTTCTCATCATCTCTCAAACCATTGAGAGTATAAGTCACAAGATCGTCATCGTCTACGTGGCTTCCAATGGATCCCAATGCATCTGATAACTCCTTGACCTTAAGTATGTAGTCATTTATGCTACTCCTTGAGCTCTTCCTAAGGTTGTTGAGCTCATTCTTGAGTTGGATCTTCCTTGCTTTGGTACTTGTTGAATAAAGCCTTTCAAGTGTCTCCCATACCTTCATGCTTGAATCCAAGTCTTGGATATGGCCGATCATGCTATTGCTAATGTGTTGGGAAAGGATAAAGATAACCCTCTTGTCTCTTTCATTCCATTCCCTAAAGGCCCTTCTCTGGTCATAGGTTGGATTTTCATCCAACCTAGGTCTTCGCTCACTTCCACTAATCAATCCCCAAAGGCCCTTACCCATAAGGTAGTTGCAGACTCTAAATCTCCATGGTTGATAGTTCCCCTTGTCTAGCTTCTCAATTTGAGTGTTGAAGTCTCCCATATCTAGTCTTTGATACTTGACCTAGCCCTTGGCTAATGCTCTAGTGTGTGTAAAATGAAAATGAGGCTCTGAGGTTACCTCAATCCAAAGCTTTCCTTAGATGGACACCTTGTGCTCTTGAATATTTGAGTAGAATAGCTCCCCCTTGATGTGAGCTACCTCCAAGAAGCTTTTATTGATGCAAATCTTCAACCACCAACTCCAAGAGGTCTTCTTCCTTTTATTTTATGTCTCCAAGATGCCAAAATGCTTTGATACCACTGATGGGGGAAGTATCTCAACCCCTATGCAACGATGAAGCGCGAATGACCTCCACAGGTATCCTTCTTTGACCTCTGCACACCAAAAATGCTCTTTCTCAGAGCATATGCAGAGAACTCTAGTGAGCTTTTCTAGATCTGTATTAGAAACTAAGGGCTTTCCAACAAAGCAAATTTCACTTGCAATGGATGCTTACACAAAGAGAAACAATGTCTACAACATGAGCTAGTTGAATGCTCACAACTGCTAGTCAAGCAGAGACCTCACTTCACTCCAGCAAGCTTTTCTCAAAGAATATACAGAGAATGAGTCTCAAAATTGAATCCACTTTAGTGCACTCTAATAGCTACCCAATGAGACCAAAATCATAGCAAATGGATAAATAGAGAAGGAGAACCAGCCCTTACAATAGAGAGCATAATATTTCCAACAGAGCCCACACACAGAGAGCGATATCAATCACACAACTTTAGTAAAATGAATGTTACTCCCAGACTGCTCAGAGAATGCTCCAAAGAGATGGTGAGCATAAAATAGACTCTAATAGCTATCCAATGAGACAAGAATTACACCAAATGGATATAATATGAGGGAGAACCAATGCTAACAACTCAGGGGTAGAGAGTTGCAACACTGCCTGCGCACACACATAGATATGCCTACTAAAAGAAAACAAACAAGCAAGCAAGGGGCTAGCTTAAGCAAGGGGTTTGCTTCCCAACATATCATAGGATTCACGTTCTTGAAAATCAGCACTTTTCCAAACCCAATAAACCGAAGGTATTTGAGGGTTCGTTCGTGAAACAAAAACTTTTGCACATATTTCCTTAGGTTGATCTGGCTGATCTCGCATCTGTGTTAAGTGATAAACACTAATTAAAGATCCTCTGGGTGCTGCATCATAAGCAGATTGCAATTGTAGATAATTGAATCCATAAGCATATAGAGCAACTCCAACACTTAGTGCTCACTTTACATGAGCTAAAACTCCAAGAAGATGGCCCAAAAGAAGTCGGGACACATGCTCCTGTTGGAGTTAGACGTCTGCGGAAGCACGCGAACAGCACAAGGAAGAAGAAGAAGCTTGGAGCACAACACACAAGACTGAATGTATTACTAGAGAATGTACAAAGATAAGTAGCCCATTAGGGCAATAGGCGTATATACAAGCCGGGGGAAAAAAACCTCCTAAAGAGGGAAAAAAGTGCCCCGGCGGTCCTAGAGTGTTCACACACATCACTACCTAAATATATCAACAAATCCCCCCTGGGAGTGATGCGGTGAACAAGGAGCTGGCACTCATGTATAAGGAAGTGCCGAGCTATGTGGAAATCACTCCACAAAAGGAAGTAAGCCCAAAGCTTTGCGGAAAGCTTCAAACTTCTCCCTAGGCAGAGCCTTCGTGAAAAGGTCTGCAATGTTCTCTTGCGTGGGCACATATGCCAAGCTGATCTCCCCAGCAGAGAACCTCTCCCTGACATAGTGATAATGCACCTCAATGTGCTTAGTGCGAGCATGGAACACAGGGTTCCTCGCAACTGCCAATGCGCTCTGACTGTCAGTGAAGATGGTGGTGGCAGAAGACTGGCCAACACCCAAATCAGCCATAAGGCGTCTGAGCCACACACACTCAACAGTCGCTGTGAAAGCTGCCCTATACTCAGCCTCACAACTGGAAGTGGCCACAGTAGGCTGCTTCTTGCTCAACCAAGATATACATGAGCTACCAAGCATGAAGCAAAAACCACTGGTGGACACACGAGTGTCATAGCAACCAGCCCAATCTGAGTCAGAAAAAGCATGCAAATCTGGCGGTGGTGATCCCCCCTTGGGATAAAACAACCCAAGTAGCCGAGTACCACTCAAGTAGCGAAAGATGCGCTTAACCGCTTTCCAATGCGTGACTCCTGGGCAATGCATAAACCTGCTCATCTGTGAGACAGCAAACTGAATATCTGGCCGAGTAATGCATAAGTAAATCAAGCATCCAACAGCCTGCTGATAGAGAACAGCATCAAATGCATCTCCAGCATCATGAAGACTCAATCGTAAACCTGTCTCCATAGGAGTGGCAATAGGCTTACAGTCTTCAAGGCCAAAACGCTGCAATAATGTGTCAATATATTTCGTTTGACACAAAGCCATTCCACCATCAACTTGCATAAATTGAATGCCCAAATAGTGATGCAAATGCCCCAAATCAGACATCTCAAATGAGGCATGCAAATCAGCCTTGAAATCAGCAATATGCTTCTCAAGAGGACCAGTGAGCAGCATGTCGTCTACATAGACAACAATGATCAGAAGCACATCATTAGCATGCTTAACATATAAGGTGCTTTCAGTTGGACTGTTCTCAAAACCATGTGCAATCAGATAGGCATGTATCTTCTCATACCAAGCACGTGGTGCTTGCTTTAAACCATATAACGCCTTCTTTAACCTGCACACCTGGTTTTCATGCCCTTTCTGCACAAAGCCACGGGGCTGAAAAACATACACTTCTTCATGCAAGTCACCATTCAGAAATGTTGTTTTAATGTCCAACTGATGTACATTCCAACCATGATGGGCTGCAAGTGCACAAATGCTCCGAACAGTAGTCATACGGCATGTAGGTGCAAAGGTCTCATCAAAATCAATGCCTCTTTCCTGCGCATAACCCTTTGCAACAAGCCTAGCCTTATACCTGTCAACTGTACCATCAGGTTTACGCTTCAGCTTGTATACCCACTTAGTGCCAATGGCCTTCGTGCCAGGAGGCAAGTCACATAAAGACCATGTACCATTCTTCATTATAGCATCATATTCAGATTGCATAGCAGCCATCCAATTTTCTGAATTTTGTGCTTCATAAAAAGAAACAGGCTCATTCTCATCACAGAGACTAGATGCAGCCATAGCATAGCAATCTGATGCAAAGGAGGTACTATGAGAGCCTGAACGAGTACGATATGACAAAGGTGCATCTAATTTGCTGTCACGCAAAGTCTGCACCAGCCATTTTGGCATAGTTTTTGCCTGTTCAATATCAACTCTCTCATCAACAAGTGCATCATGTAAATCTGCATCAGAAATGGAAGGATCTGCATCATCATATGAAACCTGCAAAGGCTGAGAAGTTGCCTCATTAGGACCAGCACTAGCCTGTCCACCTGTAAAAAGAGGCATCAAAGTATCATACATGTCTTTGGAGCTAACAGATGTCTCCTCAGTACATGAAAGCAATGGCTGAATAGCATCTTCCACAAAGACAACATCACAGCTAACCAGAATGCGTTTAGTCTGTGGATGATACAGACGATAGCCTTTACTTTCAGAACTGTACCCAACAAAAATACATTTTACTGCCTTATCATCCAATTTTCTGCGATGTTGTTCAAGCACTAATGCATATGCCAAACAACCAAAAACACGCAGATGAGCAACAGATGGCTTGCGGTCATGCCAAGCCTCATATGGAGTGATAGACTGCAACGCTTTGGTGGGACACCTGTTCAGTACATATGCTGCACACATGACTGCCTCAAGCCAGAAACTATGTGGTAAAGCCTGACTTTTGACCATGCACCTCGCCATCTCCATGAGTGACCTGTTCTTTCGTTCAGCAACTCCATTCTGTTGAGGTGTATACGGCACTGTACACTGGTGTTTTATCCCACGTTCAGCCAGAAATGCATTAAAATCTGAAGACATATATTCCCCCCCTCGATCAGAACAGAGGGTGCCCATTTTACATGCTGACAGATTTTCAGCCAAAACCAAAAACTGTTTGAAGCACATGAACACTTCGGACTTTGCTTTGAGTGGGTATACCCATGCATGCCTGGAAAAATCATCAATGAAAGTCACGAAGTAAAGGTAATTTCCAAAAGAGGGTGTCTGCATAGGACCACAGACATCACTATGTACAAGCTGCAATTTCTGCATAGCCCGAACTGAACCATCTTTTGGAAAGGAAGAACGCTGCATTTTGCCCAAAATACAGCCTTCACAAACATGTTTTCCAGGTGCCTCTAGTTTGGGCAAAGAAGACACCATTTCAGATTTCTACAGGCGTAACAAACTAGCAAAATTCAGATGACCAAAGCGTGCATGCCAAAGCTTTGCATCTGACATAGCCTGAGAATCATGAACTGCACATGCCGAATCATTCACAGATCTTTCATAGTCTATGAGCTTATACAGCCCACGACATAAAATGCCAGAAGCAATAATCACATCGCCATTTGAGAGATCATGGACTGTACACCTGTCATCAACGAATTTCACAACCAAGCCAATCTTGGCTAATGCAGAAACTGATAACAGGTTCTTTTTGATCCCTGGCACAAATAAAGCATCTGACAAAGTGAAAGAACTACCATCAGCAGTAGTCAAAATGATCTTACCAACTCCCATAACAGGATAAGAGGAGTTATTGGCGCATGTGACAGTATTCCCTGTAGGGGCAGGCTCGAGTGAAGAGAAGAAACTGCGCTGCGAGGTAATATGTTTGGTCGCCCCACTGTCAAAGTACCAAACATCTGAGTCTACTGCAGACATGCACTGATCATGAGAAGATGGGTCAAAACTGCAGACAGTAGTAAACGCCCATTCTTCTTCCTGCACAAGATTTGCAGACTCTGTTTTTGGTGTAGAGGCCTCTGCAACAACCATTCCAGCCTCTTTCTTCTTTGCCTCTTTAGTAGCCAGTTTTGGACAGTTCTTTATAATATGATCATTTCCTTTACAGTACTTGCAGAACAATTTCTGCTTTTCTGATTTCTTCTCATCTTTATCCTGGTTCTTCGATTGTGCAGCATTTGCAGATTTCTGCTTACTAGTAGAAGAGCTCCATTTTCCTTTGCTCTTCTGACTAGCCAGGAAAGCTTGATCTGCAACACGCATAATGGACCTGTTCTGCCTGGATTGATCTTCCTGCAACAGAACAGAGACTAATTCCTCAAATGACAAGGCATTCGGATTGCCTTTCATCATCAATCGAAGAGTAGAGGCAAAACTCTGATATGAATCAGGAAGGCCATTCAGAACGGTCTGCACAAGTGAGCTATCTGGTATAACCTCATCAGCAGAAATCAATTGTTCCTTCAGGTCTTTGATCTTTGTAAGAAAACTGTCCATAGAATCACCTTCATTCATGTGCTCACTCTCCAACTGTTTTCGGAGGTAAGCAACACGAGCCTCATTCCTAGCCTGGTACAAAGTGGTAAGTGTATCCCAAGCATCCTTTGCTGTTCTGCAAGAGCGAATGTGAGGGATAATGGCACGTTTGACAGACAAAGCTATCAATGCATGTGCCTGGGCATCTCTGCCATCCCAACGAATCTGCTCTGCAGTAGGTGCAACAGAAACAACAGCACGAATAGGAATCTGCGGAATATCATCTTCGACACCATCTTCATCAGCTCCAACACCTGTATTTGCAGTACCTGTCGTTACAGGTGTAACAGGACGTCTTTCAACACCCTGCACAATGTTCCACAATCCTTTTGCAACCAGTACATGTCGCATCATATAAGCCCATAATGGGTAGTTGGTACCATCCAACTTATCCTCAACAGCCAACATACGGAATACATCACTGCTTTCAGCCATGGCCGGTGACTAAAATACCTTGATGCAGAAAATTGACTGTATCTCAAAAAGTTGAACGGAACTGCCCAAACGAGTTCTGCTAGACCTGTAGCAGACTTCGAGACGCTTAAACTGGCGAACAGAAACTGGTATATACCTTTGGCACAAAAGGACGAAATAGCCTGCACAAGCGCTGCGATAGTGCGTTCGGAGGCCGAAACGAGCTCAGATCGCGATGTCGGCACCACAAGGCGAAGCTGTTTTGATCTAGGAAACACCCTGAGTATGCTCACCAAATTTCATGCGAATCTGAGACTGCAAACGGAGGAGTGTCGACGGCGCCCTAGAAGAAGCAACGACCTGCTCTGATACCAATTGTTGGAGTTAGACGTCTGCGGAAGCACGCGAACAGCACAAGGAAGAAGAAGAAGCTTGGAGCACAACACACAAGACTGAATGTATTACTAGAGAATGTACAAAGATAAGTAGCCCATTAGGGCAATAGGCGTATATACAAGCCGGGGGAAAAAAACCTCCTAAAGAGGGAAAAAAGTGCCCCGGCGGTCCTAGAGTGTTCACACACATCACTACCTAAATATATCAACAGCTCCTTTTATAGTGAGAAGTGTGCCCTTAAAATCTAGGAACTATCTTTCCAAATCAGGCTCCTAACTTGCAGGACTTAGTTGAGATGACTTGGTGAGTGGTTGAGTGACTTTTCTTGATGGAATCTCATGGCTTTTGGCTTCCTTTGATTGCTCCACATGCCATAAAAGATTCCCCATAAATTTGTAGCTTGAAGCTTGAGTTTTAACAAAATACTCTTAGATGAAGAATTTGAACCTCATGGTTGGATGGAGATTTTAGCCACTCTCGATGTATGTGTAAATGAGGAAGTGATAACCATGAATGAATGAATTGACGAGGAAGGATATGACATAAGTCTATATGTGGTAGTTCTTCAAAAGGATGAAGAAGGAGAAGTAATTGAAAAAGAATAGAAGGAGGATTATGAGAGCATTGAAATGGAACACGAACAAATGGAAACAGAAAGTGGAAATCAAGGAGTAAGTGTCATAACTAATGAATTAAATCAAGAAAGGACACAAGAAGAAGAGCTTGGATTAGATAGAGGAAAAGATGACGGAGATAACAAGCCTCAATATCAATTCGAAGTGCCCGCTCACTTCAAAAATATGAAGTAGAAGAGAGGAAGATCGCTATTCAAATGCCAAAACGAGAAGCACAACCAGGAATAGCATATGACAACAAAGAACAGACCAAGAAAATAGTAGTAACCTTAGAGGAAGGACAAGAACAATGTACTTTTATAGGACAAGATGTCTCTTCTTTTATAGGACAAGATGTCTCAATGGAGGAAGAACAAGAGTTAATACGACACATAAGAGAATATAGGGATGTGTTTGCTTGGACATATAAGGATTTAAAAGGAGTAGATCCTTCTATTTGTGCCCATAGAATCCCTATGACATCCGAAGCCAAACCTTCCAAACAAAGACCATACACTTATAACGACGTTTACTCAGCAAAAACTAAGGAAGAGATAGACAAGTTGTTAGATGTTGGGTTCATTTATGAGATCAAACACACGGAATGGGTGTCCTTTGGTGGTCATGCCGAAAAAGAATGGAAAGTTAAGGGTATGCCTTAATTTGAAAAAGGTAAATGTTGCCACCATAAGAGATAGTTACCCATTACCCATCACTAATCATCTTTTGGAAGAGTGGCAGGGAAGGAAGTTTATGGTTTTCTCAATGGCTTTTCAGGGTATAATCAGGTGGCAATCGCTCATGAGGACCAACATAAAACAGCCTTTGCAACTGAATGGGGAGTCTACACTTTTAGGGTTATGCATTTTGGTCTAACCAATGCCCCAACCACTTTCCAAAGATTGATGCGCCATGTATTCAAGGAGTTCTTAAGGAAGAGCATGGAGGTATACGTGGATGATTTATGCACTTATTTAGCTATACGATCAGAACATATCCCTGAACTATGAAAGATTTTGCCAAATGTCGACAATATAGAGTATGCCTCAATCCAAAAAAGTGCATCTTCATGGTTCGACAAGGAAAGATATTAGGACACATTATCTCTAAAAATGGAATTTCCACAGATGAAGACAAAATCAAGGTAATTCTGGATTTGCCAAGACCAAAGACTGCTAAAGAAGTGCAAGCATTTATGGGACACTACGGATACTACCGTAGGTTTATATACATGTTTGCCATAATTGCTAGAACTCTTTATGCATTATTGTCTGAGTTTAATTGGACAGAAGAATGTGAAAAGGCCTTTAACAAATTAAAGAGTCGATTAAGTTCAGCACCAATCCTTCGAGTACCTAATTGGAACAAACCATTTCACATTCACGTAGATGCTTCCAAGTTTGCCATTGGTTGCATCTTAGCTCAACCTGCAGATACAGGGAAGTTAGACCACCCTATAGCCTATGCTAGTAGACAATTGAATCAAGCGGAGCGCAATTATACCACGACTGAGAGAGAAGGCTTAGGGATGGTGTATGCAATGAAGAAGTTTCAACACTACCTTTTGGCAAACAAATTCAAATTCTTCATCCATCATCAAGCTCTACTGTACTTAGTCAATAAGCCTTGTAATACGGGACGACCAATACGTGGTTTCTTGATGGAATTTGATTTTGAAGTAGTAGTCAAGAAAGGGAATACGCACATTAGAGCAGATCACTTATCGAGAATGACACATGGAGAACCACCCACAAGAGTACCGGATGATCTGCCAGACACTTACCTTTTCAATCTCGAAGTATGTCCCCAATGGGCAGAAAAGTTGATCCCTATACTCACATATGGACCTAAACATGGGATCACACCAAACCGAAACCAAGACCTATGTGATGAAGAGTGTTAATCTCCAAAAGAACAACCTACTCTTGTAATTAGAGCACCTCTATATCAAGAGTAAGTCAAAACCTTTACCAATTTGGAGGATCAACATTCAATTATAAGGATTCTGGAAAATCTGTGAAAAGGATGATTCTACAGAAAGTCTACTACACATATCTTTCTCATTGACTTATCAAATGTGTAACGTTTTTTATAAAACTTTGTACAAGGTGTCACCTAATGATTGCGCACCTCCTCCAAGTTGAATTACTCCAAAACATTCAGTATAACTTGAGAAATGAACTCAACAAGTTACCTATGTCCAAAACTGTCTCCCTGTAGAGTCGACTTTGACACCTGTAACTTCTAAGACATGGTTCTCCAAGACTAGAACCCGTTTAAGCAAATGCGTTTAGCCACAAGTAGCTTACCTTCCAACTTAAAGATTAAGTGCTTACTTGCTCAAAACTTTAAACTGTGGAAGGAGAACTGATCAAATCATTGACTTTGAATTTTGTGCCTGTTTCAGGAACCAGTGAATACTTCTTCACATATGAATGTTCCTACACATAATTCTCACAGCCTGATCACAATTGGAAGCTAAAACTTTGTAGAGAGGTCAATCACCTATAGACTTAGACTTATACAAAAGCATTTCACAAAAGATCTAACACAAAAGGAGAAAACTCAGAAACATCAGGTGCAACATTTTCTTCACTTCTGAGAATTTTACATCTAGTGATGAGAGAGACTTAACTCACTTCTAGGATGGCTAAAAAAACTCATACAACTTCTGATTACTCTATTCTCATGCTCTCTCATACTTGCCCCAACATTTTCCATAGTATTTATAGGCAAATATTTACAAACTTATGACTAATCAAAAGTATAAGTGACCTATATCTGAACTAATGTACATATGTGTACATTTCTTTCAACTCCTGAATGTAAACTTCTTCTATGCTTCAAAACTTGATCTTGTCTTCATTCTTTGACTTCCAAAACTTCAATTGTTGATTGCTCTGCACCAAGAGCTCCCCCTCAATCATCAATTGAGGTTTTCTCTATTTTCTTTATTCCTGCCATGTCTTTGAATCTCTGTAGCTTTGGTCCATCCAAGCTTTTGGTAAGCATATCAGCTATCTGATCTTTAGTTGAAGTATGTATGACTTCAATCTCTTTGTCAATCACCTTCTCTCTTAGAAAGTGATACTGAATCTCAATGTGTTTGGTCCTGGCATGAAAAACAGGGTTAGCAGCTAAATACAATGAACTCATGTTATCTCCATATATGATAGGTGTACTCTGTATAGTGTCAAAACTCTTCATCAGAGTCTTAACCCATATCACTTCCTTTGTAGCTTCAACCATGCCTTTGTACTCTGCTTCTGTAGATGACAGAGCAACTGTGTGTTGCTTCTTTGAACACCAAGAGATTAACTTATCTCCCACATAACACATGTATCCATAGGTTGACCTTCTATCATCAGGATTACCTGCCCAATCTGCATCACTATATATTTTGATGTTTGTATCTGATGTAAAACCATAATACAAACCCTCTTTGAGTGTACCCTTAATGTACCTCAACACTCTTTGACCTGCAATCCAATGTTCTTTCCTAGGACAATGCATGAATTGAGACAAAACTCCAACTGCATATGATAAATCAGGCCTAGTTAATGTAGCATAGATAAGACTACCAACCAAACTCTGATATAGCTTCATATCCTTAAATTCTTCTCCACCATATCTGCTCAATTTGTGATTCACCTCCATTGGAGTAGGTACTACCCTGCAATCATTCATTTTAAACTTGATTAACAAGTTCTTCAAATACCTTTCTTGAGTCACATACACTCCATGTTGAGTGTATGAAATCTCCATGCCCAAGAAATATGACAAATCTCCCAAATCACTGATTTTAAATTCTTTCTCCATTTGCTTCTTTAGACTTTGAATGCCTTTCTCATCTGTACCTGTAAGAATTATATCATCAACATATATGCACATGTATATGAATCCATCATCACTTGCTTTAACAAGCAAACTACTATCTGCTTTTGATACTTAATCCAAGTTCTTTCAAGAACTTTACAAGTCTATAGTTCCATGCCCTTGGGGCCTGCTTCAAGCCATACAAAGCTCTCTTGAGCTTACACACATGATCTGGATACCTTCCATCTCTGAATCCTTGAGGTTGCTCCATGAAAACATCATCTGAAATATAGCCATTCAAGAAAGCATTCTTCACATCTAATTGACATAATTCCCAACCTTTACATGCAGCAATTGCTATGAGTGTCCTGATGGTTGTCATCTTTGCCACAGGACTATAGGTCTCATCATAATCAATACCATATGTTTGAGTAAACCCTTTGACAACAAGTCTAGCTTTGTACCTAGACACACTTCCATCTGCAAATCTCTTTGTTTTGTAAACCCACTAACATCCAATGATTTTCTGGCTATTTGGTTTAGGAACCAAATCCCATGTCTGATTCTCCAATAATGCATCATATTCTTCCTGCATAGCTTTCTCCCAATTTTCCTTACCTTTTGCATCTTCATATGTAGAAGGTTCTTCATATGCTTTAATCATATAAGCATAATCTTTTGTAGCCAAAAAAGAAGTGTCATAGCTATACCTTGTAGGTTGCCACTTGTGTCTTGATGACCTTCTGAGTTCTCCACTCCTTGAGGTTTCTAGTTCTTCACACTCAGGATCAAATCTTGGCATTTCTTCAACTTCAACCTGCACTTCATTATTCTCTTGTTCATCAAATATGTGAACCTTTGATTTACCTTTCTTTTGACTCACAATTTCTTCATCATCTGTATTAATATTGAGAGTACATGCATACCAAGTACCTTGCTCATCAAATGTAACATCCTTAGACACAATGAATTGCTTTGTGGATGGACTCCACAATGTATAACCCATCTGCTTGTCATCATAACCAATGAACACATACTTTTCAGCTTTAGGTTCCAATTTGTGTCTTAATTGTGATGGCACATATGCATATGCCAAACATCCAAATACTTTGCAATGGTCTAATGTAGTTCTTTTACCCCACCATGCCTCATATGGTGTCATACCCTACAAGGCTTTACATGGTAGACTACTGACCAGATAAGTAGCTGTATTTACAGCCTCAACCCACAAATAATTTGGGCAATTTTTCTCCTTCATCATTGACCTTGCAAACTCAATAAGATTTCTATTTCTTCTCTCTGCTACACAATTTTGTTGAGGGGAGTACCTGCAAGTGATTTCCCTTTTTATACCTACATTCCACAAGTAATCACTAAACTCATTAGAGAAATACTCTCCCCCTCCATCTGACCTTAGTCTCTTCAATTTATGACCTGTAATTCTCTCTGCATACACATGATAGTGTTTGAATGTGTTGAATACTTCTGACTTATCTTTGATCACATATATAGTGATCCATCTGGTAGCATCATCACCATAAATCACATAATACCTTGAACCATTGATACTGAAATCCTTTGATGGTCCCCACACATCTGTGTGTACCAACTCAAGCTTCTCTGAATACATGAAACCATGCTTGGAATAAGATTGCTTATGAGCCTTACCTAATTGACATGCCTCACATCTGTATGTCATATGTTGACCTGCAACATTAGGCAATCCAAGCACTGAACCATTGTTAATCATATCTTTGATACCTCTTTCATTAAAGTGTCCAAGCCTCTTGTGCCAAAGATCTAACTCAGAGATCTTATGTCCTCCATAAGTGAACAAGGCATGACCAACATTACCTTGAATCTTCAATGTGAACAACCTTCCTTCTTTTTTTCCTGAAACGATTTGTTTATACCCATTGCTAGGGTCTTCCACAAACACTCCTTCATTAGTGAATCTAACTTCATAACCTTTTTCAACAATTTGTCCTACACTTATTAAATTCTTAGGAATTGTAGGAACATACAAGACCTTACTCAATAAGGTGCTACCATCCTTGGCCTTCACTGATCCAATTGACTTCACATTATGCTTTGTATTGTCACCTGTTTGAACAACATGATTAGTTACCTTATTTTCCAAATCAATCATCAATGCTATGTTGCCACTTAGGTGATTGCTACACCCTGAATAAATGTAGAAGACTCTTTGGTCTTCACTTTGCCTTTCACAAGTTGCATTCATTATCAATGTTGAATCATCCTTCTGATTTGAAGCATAATTGTAGTAGGTATTGTTGTATTGTTGACTTTGGAACCCTCTACCTGCATTTCTTCCAAAATAACCCCTACTACCTCTACCTCTGAAATTACCTCTTTGGTTTCTACCACCTCTTCCTCTTGAATTAAAATTCTGATTATATCCACCATTACTCTGATTATTATGCCAACAATCATTAGCTAAATGATCTTTCTTACCACAAATCCAGCAAGCTTTGACTCCATCTTTGTTATTCCTGCCTCTTCCTCTACCTTTGCCACCTCCTCTTCCTCTTAGGAAGATGGCTTTCTGTAGAATCATCCTTTTCATAGATTTTCCAGAATCCTTATAATTGAATGTAGATCCTCCAAATTGGTAAAGTTTTTGACTTACTCTTGATATAGAGGTGCTCTAATTACAAGAGTAGGTTGTTCTTTTGGAGATTAACACTCTCCATCAATGGTATCAGAGCACGAAGCATCAGAATTGAAGGAAGGAGGATCCCGACTGCTGCAGATGCAAAGAATTCAACATTTACAGGTTCAGAAGGTGAAAGTTTAATAGCAAAGCTTGAGAAGGAGGTCATACGACACCAAGGAAGCCAGAAGGAGTATTATTTGAAGTAAAGGTACATCTGTTACTCATAAAGTTTAAATAATTCAATACACAGGACAAGAAAGGATGGGAGATTCTCTTCAGATAGAGAAATTGGATAGAGAGAACTATCCAGCATGGTCAATGAGGATGGAAGCTCATCTAATGAGAAAAGATTTGATAGGTTATATTACAGGTGAAGAAGAAAAGCCTCAATTCAGAGATCCTAGTGTTCCAACTAGGGAAGAATTGTTAGATTTGAAGAATTGGATGAAGAGAGATGCTCAAGCTAGGAGCATTATCTATATGGCAGTCAATGACTACTTGCTACCTCACATTAGAGGCCTTGAAACTGCAAGTGATATATGGAATGCTTTGGAGGAGCATTTCCAAAATACCACAAAGTCTAGGAAGGCATCCTTGTGGGTAGAATTTACTACATTCAAGAAGAAGGCCTCTCAATCCATCTCAGATTATGTAACCAGAATGAAGGACATTGCAGATGCATTAGGAGCTGTTGATGAAGACATTGAGGAGGATAAATTGGTAAGGCAAATCCTTATAGGTTTGAGAGGTGATGACAAATGGAATTATCACTTGATTATTTTACTCCTGACTTAAATCAGTTGCTAGGACATATGTTAACCTTTGAGCAGGATGTCAAAGGTGAAGGTGATAAGAGTACAGGTCATGCAATGTACTCAAAGGATAAGAAGAAAATTAGCAAAGGAAAGCAACAAGCAAATGAAGATGAAGGCACAACTAGTTACACATATCTTTCTCATTGACTTATCAAATGTGTAACGTTTTTTATAAAACTTTGCACAAGGTGTCGCCTAAAGATTTTGCATCTCGTCCAAGTTGAATTACTCCAAAAAAATCAGTATAACTTGAGAAATGAACTCAACAAGTTACCTATGTCCAAAACTGTCTCCCTGTAGAGTGGACTTTGACACCTGTAACTTCTAAGACATGGTTCTCCAAGATTAGAACCCGTTTAAGCAAATGCTTTTGGCCACAAGTAGCTTACCTTCCAACTTAAAGATTAAGTGCTTACTTGCTCAAAACTTTAAACTGTGGAAGGAGAACTGATCAAATCATTGACTTTGAATTTTGCGCCTATTTCAGGAACCAGTGAATACTTCTTCACATATGAATGTTCCTACACATAATTCTCACAGCCTGATCACAATTGGAAGCTAAAACTTTGTAGAGAGGTCAATCACCTATAGACTTAGACTTGTACAAAAGCATTTCACAAAAGATCTAACACAGAAGGAGAAAACTCAGAAACATCGGGTGCAACATTTTCCTCATTTCTGAGAATTTTACATCTAGTAATGAGAGAGACTTAACTCACTTCTAGGATGGCTAAAAAACTCATACAACTTCTGATTACTCTATTCTCATGCTCTCTCATACTTACCCCGACATTTTCCATAGTATTTATAGGCAAATATTTACAAACTTATGACTAATCAAAAGTATAAGTGACCTATATCTGAACTAATGTACATATGTGTACATTTCTTTCAACTCCTGAATGTAAACTTCTTCTATGCTTCAAAACTTGATCTTGTCTTCATTCTTTGACTTCCAAAACTTCAATTGTTGATTGCTCTGCACCAACACTATGGAAGACTAAAAACCTTCATATCATTGCTGGAAGTTTATATCACCAACACTCAAGTGGATTACTCATGAGATGCGTGGAAGAAGAGGAAGAAGAAATGTGGCTTCAAAAGGCACATGTAAAATCAATGGAAAACTCATTTAAATGCGAACGGAACATGGCACACACTGAAGAGATTAGGCATATATTGGCCAACCATGCAGAGGGATACACATAACTATGTATGAGCTTGTGTAGCGTTTCCTCAATCACAATCTTTTGATTACTCAGAAATAACAGTGGAGAGAAGAACGCAGAGATTGCACAAGGTAAAAGAAAATCTGATGCGGAAGAGTAGAACAAATATGACGCAGAGAAGGAAGAATTTTGATATTATAGATGTGAATCAATGGTTACAATAGCTTTGGACAATAGCTTCTTGACGAAGCCTCTACCTCCCGACCACCCCCGAGCTATCACAATCGCATTCTCACTCGCACTCTCAATCACACTCTCACTCTCACTCTCACTCTCAATCACACTCTCAATCACAAGGTAATTCTCAGATTTCTGTGTGTCCTCCATGTTGATGCGCAGGCCTTCTTATCTTTTTCCGTTTGATCGCAGCCGTGCTCCCCAAAGAAGTGTGCGATCCACCAAATTTAGAAAAAGTTGAGTTTCTCCAAAACTTTCGCAAAAAGCCATGCGATCGTAGTGTACTTCCTTTCTTTAGCATACCTGCCAAAAATAGCAGAAAAACACCAAGAAGACATATCCAAAAATGTACATAATTAGACATGGTGACACGTGAGCATGAGAATCACGGATTCGAATAGAATTAGACAAGCCCTCGTTTTTTTTTTAAGTGTTGGAAAAAACGGAACTTTTCAAAGCCATGTAGCTCAAAAACAATGAGGAATTAGGTTAAGCTTGTGAGAGACACTTTTATTCAATTTTTCGATCTGCACAATAGTGTTAGAGACGTCCGAGGTCCAAATCCACCTCCAAATGCCACTTTTGAGCCCTGCAAGGTTTAAAATTCTAGAGAGAGTAAAATCAAGGCATTTTCTTACAATGAACTAAACGTAGGACCCTGAACGAGGTACTTAGAACATGATTCACAAAAATCTCACACAGGCACTTTTATTCTCTTCTACTTGCTCTACCTTTCCCTCATACAGAGTTTTCCTTAATTCTTTCATCTTCACCTTCAAAATCCCACTGGAAAACATGATGCAATTAAGGTCTAGAGAGAGAATATGAAACTTGTCAACCCAAAATTTTTCCTACATGCATAAAATGGCCTAATTATTCGTTCTAAGCATTATCCCCACAATGAAATTCAGAAATTTCAAAATGAATTATTTCACAAGAAAAGAGGCCTATTACAGCCTGCCCAACTTGTTAAGAACGAAATCCAGAAGAGAACTCTATTCTATGCTACTCCACAGTAGCACCAAGATGGAGCATGCCTCTGGTGAAATTCTTGAAGTCCCAGGAGTACCCAGAAGGAGCTACTCTAGCGAGGAAACGTGCACTCATAGAACAAAGCAAGGACTATGCTCTTATAGGAAAACAACTTTTCAAGCGAGGAAGAGACAATCATTTACGAATGTGCATTCATGAAGATGAATATCTTGCTGTTTTAGAAATGGCACATACAGGAGCTGTAGGAGGACATTTTTCTACAGATAAAACTGCAAAAATGATTCTCTTTGCAGGGATGTGGTGGCCGACTCTACATCAAGATGCAGCCACATATGTTCAACGTTGTGATACCTGTCAACGAACAAAATATCCAATTAGAAGAGATGAAATGCCGCTGAAACCCATGATGAGTGCCAGAGCCTTTACTAAATGGGGAATAGAATTCATAGGATCTATTAGCCCACTAGCTAAGGGATCCCATGCTGAGTACATAATCGTAGCCACAGACTATTTGACCAAATGGGTTGAAGCCAAAGCAACCAAGAAAAACGATGCGATGACTACGGCCAAGTTTCTCTTTGAGAACATATTCACTAGATTTGGATTGCCTATAGAAATTGTGAGTGATAGAGGCACACACTTTGTGAATGAAGTGATAGAAGCCCTACTGAATGAATTCTTAGTAATTCATAAGAAATCAGCCCCTTATCACCCACAAGCCAATGGGCAGGCCGAAAGTTCAAATAAAATCTTATGTACAGTCCTCACTAAAATTGTTAACAATGGTAGATCTGATTGGGATAAGCAATTACATCATGCTTTATGGGCATTCCGAGTAGCCTACAAAACAACCATAGGAACTACTCCTTTTAACTTAGTGTACGGATAGAATGCCATCATGCCAATTGATTTTTTAGTACCCACTCTCAGAGTAGCAACAATTTACGAGTGGACTTGGGGGATTTGGGGGATCCCGTGGGCACTAGTCCCCTTCTCTTGTACTTTTCTTTATTTAATTCGAGTCCGTGAGAGTAGGCTAATGCCGAACTTCCTTTATATAAAAAAAAACTTACGAGTGGACTGGACATGAATTATCAGCTCAATTGCATCAAATAGAAAAGTTACACGAAACTAGGTTACAAGCGGTACCAGGGATTTATGCAGCTAAAAGGCGACAAAAGGCCTATTTTGATGCTCATATTAAAGATAAAAATTTGAAGGAAGGAGATCTATTTTTGGTTTATACTTTGAAACAACAGGCGAAGAAACTGCAGAAAAGAGGATATGGCCCATTGATCATCAATCACATATCTACCATCGGAGCCATCACTTTAGCAACCCTAGATAGAGAAGTACTACCAAACTATATTAGTGGTTGTAGAGTAAAAAAATATTAAGAGCCATTGACAGAAGAGATAATGTCATGACTAATAATGGGTAAAAACAGGCATTAGAACGAATCAGGAAACGAAGAGAGTGGATGAGAGAGAGAGACGAGAGATATCGACAAGGAGAGGAGCTCATCCCAATGGCTAACTTTAGAGCCACTGAAAACCTAGGATAGAAAATAAAACAACCTTATTTGAACTTGGGTGCTGGAACAGAAGAGTACCACTTAGTGGATGCTCTCATTGACACAGGAGCAGCCATAAGTTGTATCAAATTCTCATTAACCCAGAAACTCAAGGAAGAATTATGCCCATCTAAGGCACAGTTGATAGGATTAGGAGGAAAAGTCACTCAATGTATAGGCGAGATCACCTTACCTCTACATCTCAGAAACAACACGATGAAACAAAAACTCTTAGTATGTCATGATCAGGACTTATTAGAAGAGCTCGTGTTAGGTCAAGATTGGATATACGAATATGAAGTGACTATCCAATTGGCCCTAGGATACATCTCGGCCAAGATAGGACATCATGAGGTATTCAGCATGTTAGACGAACGACCGGTCAAAGCCAAATGTATAGACCCGAGAGCTCACTCAAACGAGCACGATGATGAATGTATGTTCTCTCACAATATGGAAACCCCACCATCGAATACTTCATGTGAGAATGCACCAAATCTCACTTTCACAAAACCTCCAAACCCAGTAAATCACTGTAGTAGTGTTCTATCCAACAAAAGCCTCAGTGAGGAACCAAACATAAGAGGGACTAGTCGAAAAGACTATCAAAAACTTGCACACGTTAGAATATACCCCATTCCTTACACTAGATATGATTGGATCAGAAAAGATCAAGTGATAGCATACCTTCAACAACACAACTACTATCGACATCGGATACCACAACAGAATAAGAATGCAAGTCACATTGGATGCACAGGTTCACAAAGGATTGCTAGAGTATGGATTCCAAAGAAGGTCATAGCCGCACAGCCGGCCAGAACACAAATATGGATTCCCAAGTCAGGTGCCCAAGTGACAATCATCAACAAGGACAAGTCAAGAAAAAAGGGGAACCAGTACAATCTAAAGGCGAAACAACAGAAAACAAATAACTATAGGATAAAGCAGGAGCCTAGAGACGCAACGAAAATCATTCAAGGAGTCAACAAGCAGACGAACCGAATGCACAACATGAGAAACACTACATTTACTAGAAATGCTAGAGATATAGTCGGTCCCAGTGGAGTAAAGCAGATTTGGAAGCCTACAGGCAAAACCATCTGTATGCATCAACCAAATCATTCGGGTCGCACAGATCTGGAGTTACAAGAATCCAAAGTATGCATAATAGGGCCACATTACAAGGCCAAGCATTCGGCACATTCTTCTTCTACTTTAGGATAGTGAAGCACATTTCCCTCTTGGGAAAAAGGAGAGCACTTGTAAAATAACCCAAAAGAAAATAACTAACGGTCTAATAACTGCTTCGGCTATTAACTAACATTTTTGTTTTCTTTCAGACACAAACATAAAAACAATATAAATGAGTATGAAAAATCGCAGGTATTACCTTTCTCACACCCACGGGGAAGGGACGACACAAGTCATTCGGAGAGTTGCCAAATTCAAGAAGGATAGATGAAGGATGAATCTTGATACAAGCTTGCCACTAATTACTGGTATATATTGAGTGCAGATGGCATCCTCTAATTCCAAGGCTACACAAGAGGAAGAGATCCTTCTTCTTCCCTTGGATTCAATCACGAAGGCAAGAGGGCATTGGTTTCTGGATGATCAACCAGTGTCCAAGCTTCTTTTCATGGCAACCATCAAGATCATGGATAGGGATCACTACTTTCCTATCATGTCTCAAAATTTCAAGACCATCATACAAGGATTACCACGCATGACGGATGTATGGACAAGAGCTGGCATTGATGCATTCCTAAGACTTCCCATATATCTGCCAGATTTTCAGAGATGTACACAAGTAATGAATACACCACAATCTGCATCAGATAAGCCATCAGTCTCGGAAGCAAGAGTGTTGGACAGAGTTGGTACGTGGAAAACAATTAGGTTCACTCATGAGTTAATCAACAAAGCTTTTGGATGGAATCAAAATGGCCTGACCAATGTCAAGGATGAATGTTATGATCCCAAAAAGAGAACGTTTTTGGAAATCAACAAGACAGATATTGAAGACTCGGTTCACTTAGTGCACCAACATTTTTGCTTTCCAAGTATGCATAGATATACAACACCCCAAAAAAGTGAAGTGCAATTGCTTTCATATGCAATGAGGCAAGTGGGAAATCAAGTAAATATGACTCCATATATTCAAGATCGCATGTTTGAAGCTAAGAAAAAGTGGGGTCAGAAAAAGTTTTCGAATGGAAGTTTGTCATTGACCCTGTTGATTTATGAGGCACTTAGAATGAAGGAGTGCTTACAATTGATGCCCACTTCAACTGAGATTGCAAAATATGCAAAGTCAGCAACGGTTCCAAAGAAAAAGAAAAGATTCATCTCCATTGAAGAAGTGGGAACCAGTTGAAAGAAACCCATGAGAGGGACTAAACGCATTAGAGAGGAAGAAGCTCAAGAGACACCACAATCGAAGAGGACCCACACATTGCCAAAGATTCCTTTGACACAGCAGCCAATCACAAAAAGAGACCTCTCAGCAGCACTAGAAGAGACGCACATGTATATGCAAGGGCAAGTGAACTTAAATGTTCAAGGCCATCAATACAGACAGGAAAGCCAAAGAAAGCAACAAAAGAATACAGAACATACTCCAGAACAAACTGCCAGATATAAAGAACTAGGCTTGGAGGGTTCGAGCTCTAATGAGGAATTCAGCACTGAGAAAGAAACCTTAGACACTGACATAAGAACAGAAACGCACAATGAGGAATGGACAGAGATCAATCAGGTCGAAGTTACACGTGACAATCAATAGTCACAGGCAAAGAGTGTAGAAGCATCCACTGAACCAGTACATGTTATTCAATTGAACGAGCAGTCCAAAATCAGCATCAAGGAAGCCCCAATCACAAATACAGATGCAATGCCACCTGTAAAAGAAGAAATACAAACATGCATGGATAAAGAAGAAAATTTCCCTCAAAATAAGGAACAAATTGTGATTGAAGTACTTGACGATATGCCACAAGGCAAGATTGACCACAGGGAGGCTGAGCCACGGATACAACTCCATATTTGGTAGCCCCATGATACTATGCTACATGTGGCACAGGGGAAAGATGTTACCACGGGTGAAGAACCTAATATCCCCACCACATGGCTGAATGTCGATGTTACTCAATTAAAACCTGTAGTGAAGCAAATGATACAAACAACCATGGATACACAACAACAAATGATGGAAACGGATGTAGATTACGACAATGCCATGCGGGAAAAGAATCAATTTCAAGTAATTAGTGAGCAATTGTCCGCACAGCTCATCTAAGCCCAACAACAGATTTCAGCCAAGGAAACAAAGATAATCGCAGTTAAAGAACAATGTAATACATTGATGAAACAGCATCATCAACTCTAGACACAACTGACACATTTACAAAGACAGCATGAAGCTAGTGAAGCAGACAAAGAGAGGATGAAAGCTCGAAGCAATCTGCTCGAAACACAACTAAAAGTATATATGGAGGAAAATGATAACTTATGCAGCAGAAATAAAGAACTGATGAAGGCATTACTGTATGACCAGCCTATAGAAAAATAAGAGACTTCAGCTACTGACCAAAAGGAACTAAGAGATCAGATTGAGAAATACATAGATCTGCTGAAACAAGAGCAGACCCAAACAGAAGAATGGGAACGCAGGTACATTAACAAAACCAATGAGCTCAAGAAAAAGTTGAACACTGCCAATGGAAAGCTTTCAGTGAGTTACAGTGAAAATATGGATCAGGTAGCAAAGATTGGTACTGAGTTACTTGCTACAAAAGAGGCACTCCGGGAAGCTATGCAAGAACTTAAAGAAAAGACTGAACACATTGCACAATTAGAAACTAAAGCAGAACGAAAAGTACCCATCGCGACACTAGTAGAGCCAAGACAAGAGAATCCTACTGACGAGGTAGAGGTACGTCCTCTATCTCCCCCAATTTATAATTCTCCAATAAAAGAGCAAATGACGGAACCTTGTGATGATCATCCAATGCCATATACTACAGAAATAGGTCAGAAGGAACGGGCACTATTGGTGCCTCGATTGACAGAAAATTTTGAAAATGAAGTGATCAAAGTAATGAAAGAAGCAAAAATAAAGGGCAAAGACTTGGACACAATAATGAAACATTTCAACATTTCCTATGGACTATTGAAAGAGAAAACAAGGCAATACATAAAGAAGATCACACAGAAAGATCCTGATGAGCAGCTACACTTCAAAGATAATACATTCAATTATGCTCAAGAGGAATTTGAAGCTGCACAACCTGTTTGGAGAAGAAAATTTTTGGAGAAAAATCTGACTTTGGGGGTACAGTGGCAAGCAGCACCGTATCTATTACAGGTAAACCCTTCATTTTGCCCAACACCCCATCGTCGAGAAGCAAGAGAATTTTTGGATATGCAAAAAAACGATGTGATCAATAAACAGTGGCTAAATTATCCGCTACTTCCAAGTCCACCTCATAATTATCTACCGATGGAGGATTACATGGTAAAAACCATTGAATTTTGGCTGCATTGTTATGCAACAGTCCCCAATTTAACTATCAAAATGATGAATAAAATCCTCATCATGATCCTTACAGTTTTGAAGGTGTTCAAGCATGTGGCTTATACATTTTTAAATTTCATTGGTATTAATCAAGGAACAGATATCCTCATTTTTTATTTGTCTGTTATGCCTAGCCGACCCACCATAATGGCATATTATTCTCTGCTTATGTTTTTACCGAGTACATATATGCAAACCTTCGAGGAAGCCTTTTTCACAGGGTTTTTTGAAATTGATTTAGAAATTTTCTTAAAGATGTCATCCAACTTGAATGCCAGATTAGTGGCATATGAATTAAGCTTCTTCGCTGATCACAGACAACCACCACATGACGGTGTGAAAGCAGAATAGTGGAAGCAACTTATGATACGTGAAGCTAATGTGCTAAATGAGACAGAGCAAAAAATTTACAGAACATACTCCTGCCGAATTCCAAAGCCTATCGGGGACGACAGAGTTCAGGAGGGGGGCAGTGTTGAGGGAGAATCCAGCAAAAAGAAGAAGACAAAGAAAGAAACTTCATTAAAAAGATAATATGTGAAGATATGTCTCTGCAAGAAGCCCTACTGGGGCGCAATACCCATCTCTGCACAGAGCCCCGCAAGGGTGCACACGTCAAGGAACAGCACATAGGAGGGAAGGATGGTGTTGGAAGCAGTCAGAGGCACAGTCAGAGGCACAGACGATGTGGAAGCATGTAAAGACGGAGCAGGGAGCCAGTCGGATCATTTTTTCAAACAACTATGTTTCTATTACCTCTTCAAACATCCAACAGTGATTTTCATCACTCTTGTAACATATGTAATATAGACAAAATCCCATTTTCTAATTCATAGCTCCATTTTGTGCAAGCCGAGTCCTCGAGCTTGAGGAGCTTAGGTAGAATGCACGTACCAATTTTCGTTATTTTTAGATATCGTTTACCCTTCCAAATAGCCTCTAGGACCTATTTTTTAACTATGCCGGTCACTAGATGTGAAACCGGTCAAAACTAGTCTAGAAACTATAAAAAGAGCTAGAGAGCTCATTTTTGAGGTTGGTTCATGTTGGCTAGTGTGAGCTTGGAGATAGTTTGAGCTTGTAATAGTGTTCTTGAGTAATAGAGCTAATTTCTCACCTTCCATTGTGTCTTGCTTGTCTCTTCATTGTGTGTGTGTATGTGTGTGTGCATCTTTATGCTTCTCACCTTCACTATCACTTCATCTTACATTCACGATCTTCATATCACTCCTATCTCTTCCGCGGATTGACATTAAGGAGGTGAAGCTTCTTAACGTGGTTCTCACCATTGTGCTAGAGCAACACCAAATTTTGGCGCCGTTGCCGGGGATCGAGTCTAGGACGAATGTGTGATGGTAAGAGTATAGCAAGAAGTGGCGTTGGAAGGTAAAAATTTCAGTTTTTGTTGTTGTTTTTACTTAGTTTTTAGTGTTTTTCACCTCCCCCACACTCCATCTTCATCATCGCATCATCATCTTCATCTCCAAAAAAATCAGAAAATTCACCATATCCACCCATTCACCTCATTTCCCCTCATTTGTGCATGCGAGAGAGCGAGAGAGAATTTTTGTGCTTGTGTGTGCTTGTGTTTTCTTGAGTTTTCTTGCAGGTACAGAGCTCCAGTGCATCAGGAAAGCTTGGAAAAGGTAAAATTTTACCCTCTGTCAAAGATCTGTCGAGTGTGGCGGACCATCGCGATGGTCTGCAACCTTCGGAATTCTTGGTAGGCGACCACACCACAAGGTAGGCGACCCTTGCGCATCCACGAATCCACAGGCGCATCTCAAAAATTCATAGTGGACCATCGCGATTGGCTCGGACCATCGCGATTGTGTCGCACCATCGCGATAGGCTCACGCCATCCCGACGGCTCGGCCGGACCATCGCGACGGTCTCAGACCATCGCGACGGTTCACTTGAGCCATCGCGATTGCCCACTTGGACCATCGCGATTGTTCAGCTGACCCCGGACCATCGCGATTGGCCCATGCCATCGCCACGACGGTGCCACGTGTCAAGATAGACCATCGCGACGGTTCATTTTTTGGACCATCGCGACAGCCCAAAATCGGACCATCGCGATTGGCTCACGCCATCGCACTTGTGACCATCGCGACGGTTCACTTCGGACCATCACGACTGTCCACCTTTGACCGTTGACCCGTGCCATCGCGATTGTCCACCTGATCGGGCCATCGCGACGGTTCGACCTCACGCCATCGCGATCGCTCACTACTGGACCATCGCGACAATCCATTTTCACGCCATCGCGATCGTTCACTTCGGGCCATCGCGATCGTTCATTTCGGGCCATCGCGACGGTTCACCTTTTCGCACCATCGCGATTGTCCGAAGTCCACGCCATCGCGACGGTTCGCTTGGACCATCGCGACGGTCCCAGACCATCGCGATTGTGCACCCCCATCGCAAATTTAGGGTTCCATTTTTTGACCAATTTTGGAGGTATTTTTGAGAAATTTTTGGACCATTAGACTCATAGGAGACCCCTTAGCTCACATTTGAAGGAAAACCTGATTGTCAGTTTTTACCCCCCAGGGCCTGAACGCTCATAACTTTTTCATCCGGAGTCTGTTTTTTGAGCTTAATAGTTCGTTAGAAAGCTCTTGACGAGTACTACGTGACCTCAACTGTTTTTTTTCCATAAAGAATACATCTACTTTTGGATAAGCTATTTTGAGGTTCACCTAGTTTGGGACTAGGAAGCCAGGGGGCAAGTATTGAAATTTTGGGCAAAAGGGAAGGGACTTCAAAAGGTGAATTTACTCAAGTACTTGATCATCCAATTGTGAATTGGTCTAATATTGGATTTTTTCAGGTCTAGCAAGGGCAATCAAAGGCAAGCAAGCAAGGCAGTGAAGACAGCAAAGCTTGGGAAGCGCGGCTTCTTGGGCATCAGAGCAACCAGAAAAGCCGACTCGAGGTTGGAAGATTACTTAACCCCCTCAGTCAATTCTTAGCTTAGGCTAAACGGTAGTTGTGGATTTAAGACGATAGGAACGCCTCAAGTTCAAGATACTTAATTCTTTCAAGTTTAAGACTACAAGTAAAGTTGTGTGTGACGAAAACCTAAAGAAAAGAACCTAAGTCTGACGGAACGAGAACTCAAAATCATAACGGAAAGTCGCATTCCTTACGCATATATTAAGACAAGAATCCAAAGAAAATCAAAAATCATCAAGAAAGTAATAACAAAGAACCATTGACGATCTAAGTGTGTAATTGAGTGTGCAAGGAAGAAAATTAATGAACCTTAGATCAGGGAGACACATAGGTAAGTCGGACCGACGAAGCCTTAGATCATCAGAGGTAAGTGTAAGAACTACTGCACGATCGTGGGCTCAACAATTGAATAGTAATTACCCCTACGAGAGCTCAGATACTAGCGAATCGGAAATGGCATTTAGCACAGATAGACCAGAAGGAGGGTCGAATGTAGCCTATTTAGAAAAGCCAGAAGGACCCTATAGAACACAATTAGAGTTTCTCCGAACCAACCGATTAGGTGCTCGCATCTATGAGGATGGTTTGCGAAGGCAAGTGGCGTAAATGCACAACCCTGATCAGCCCATTGGATTGGAAAGACCAGTGGTGAAATTTGAGAGAGACGCTTACATAGACAAAGAAGGAACCATGTACGTTCTAAGTGCGCAGCCAAACAATACTAATGAGTTTGGTACAATTCAATTAGAGACGGAAGCGAAATTTCAAGGAAAAGAACCGTTAGAAGAACCTAGAACACCTAGAGGGAAATCCGTATTAACAAGAGTACTCATCCCAGAGTGGATCCCTCAAGATAACAGGAGCACCGAGTTGTTTGTAAATAAAGAGACAGATGAAGCCTTTTGGAGGTACAGAAAGGAGCACCCTGGTGAGATAGGAATCATCACAATTTATGAGTTCAAGGACCCGGATACACCTGGAAAGGTTGTATACCTGGATGAGACTTCAGAAAGAGTCTTTGTGGTGCCTGATCGCGCTAAAAACACATACACATGGAGAGGTGAATTGGTATTCCCTCCATCTAGAACGAACATGAATACAAGTCAACAAGGGGCAGGAACATCCTCAGCCCATGGAAATCAAAGAGAGGGAAATAAAGAGAGACCGGAAGTAAGCTTTAATCATCCCATAGGGAGAGATAGAACAACCACGGACACTAATAGAGCGGGTAGACAAAGAGATCATGGAGTACCAGGTGGTAGAGATGATTTTCCTCTACCTAAACCACGCGAACACGCAAGAATATTGAGACCCACTCAATTAGTGAAATCCATGAAGAATTATTTTGATGGGACAGGAGATCCCTATGACCACGTTGCAGAATTCAAGCAAGTACTAAGAGCAGAACAAGTCGAGGACATGTTCACGCAATATAATGCATTTGGACTAACGTTAAAGAATACCGCTTTAACTTGGTTCCAACCATTGCAACAAAGGCAATTTAGAGACATCCATCACTTTTTAGAGTCATTCATCACTGAATTCTCTAAAAGTGGGATTAGACATGACACGTCTTCGTTGATTCATAGCTTTAAACAAACCCCTCAGGAAACAGTTAGACTGGCAGGACGTAGATTCAGACAATATGTCGAACGATGTCCAATACAAGAGCTACCCTCACAAGCCAAACAAGTATCACTATTCCTAGATGGCTTGTTGAGCGCTAAACTACACTCCTATGTGTACCTAAAGGAACCCAGAACGCTAGAGGAGTGTGTAAGAATATGTATAGACATCGAGGACAACCTAGGAGATGAATTAGAACTCTCAAAGGTCTACAAGGACTCAGATTGTTCTTCTCTAGCATCCACAAAATTGTCTAATTCGATAGAGGACCTAGCAGAAAAAGTGGCCCAAAAACTAGGAGTTTCTAGTAAACAGGTGCCCAAGCTACCAACTAATGTACGTTGTTACACTTGTGGTGGAAATCATTTGGCAAACGTGTGTCCCAATGCACCACAACCTCAAGCCAACCCTAGTGGCCAATATTGTACAATTGAGAGAAGATACACGAATCATACGGCTCAGGACTGCCCATACAACAAACAAACCGTGAGACAGCACTATCCGCAAGCATACCCGCAGCTAGGTAGGTATCAAGGCCAATACAATGCTCAGCCTTATTACTATAGGCCTCCTCAGAACTACCCATACCAAGCTCAACAGAGACCTCAACCTATCTTAGCTCAGCAGCCACCCCCACCGGCAAATGTCATCTCAGTCAAATACGCTGCTGCAGAAGAGAACCTAAGTAGGGCCTTAGTGCCTTCTTCACCCTTGATCACAGAAAGTGACCCGAACTCAAACAGTTTTGACTCTACTCATGTAACTAGTCCACCCGCTTATTACACGGAGTCACCAGAACATGTGGAGACGTATCATTATGATAGTCCACCAATGGAACCTAGTTGGGAGCCAGACTATGCTAATGTGATGTACGCAAACCCAAACCCACGGCCCGAATTGAGACAACAGAGACCACAGGGCCCTAGAGGACCATGCTTTAGGTGCCAAGGAGATCACTTCATAAAGGATTGCCCACATCCCCCAATAGCAAGGCAATCACAGTACTATAGCATACAAGGCTTTTGTGCCGATTGTGGCAAAGAGCACATAATCAAAGATTGTCCTAAGAACCCAGTTAACACTTCGAATGTGACACCGATCAACGTGATAGGTATTGTAAATAACGCAGATGGATCCAACCCTACATACGTGCCTATCCAAGCTATAACAAGAGCCCAGACACTCTTACAGAACCAACAGCTTAATCAAGAGAAAGTAGCCGGAACTAGTGAAGTTGCAGAATCTAGCAGTAAAAAGACAAAATCTTGGAAAGATTCTAGAGAAAGGATAAAGAGAAAATGGAGTAAAAAGATAAGCGAGTTGGAAGGAAGTTTGAAGGAATCTAGAGCCAAAATACAAGAATTGACTTCGTAAGAATTAAACCAAGAAAACCCAGCTCAAAAATCAGGATCAGTTTTGGCGGAACCCATACCAGAAGATCTAGACATGATGTTTCGTGCATATCAGGCTAGATTAAAAGAGGGACCTCAAGTAACGGAAATGAGTAAAAACTACCCTCGAGCTGATCTAGAAATTGAGAGAACTAAACTTTGCATGAAAATGGTAGAATTAGCACAAGCTTTGTTTGAAGCCTCTAGATATCTTAATTGGAATAACATGGCAAAACCGGAACTACACTTTCAAGGACTAATGGAGAGGCTAGAACACATGATAGAAAGCAGAGAGAAAAAGGATCAGCATAGCAACCCTATTGTCTCAGAGACACAGGAAAGGAATGCACCATCCCTGTCTCAAGTACCCAATACAAAAAGTCAAGATAACCTATCTTCCATACATAGGTACTCACATGAATTTTTGAGAGAAATACAAGAAGAGAAATGGAGAAAAGAACAAGGAACTCATCCTCCTATTCAAGAAATAGACGACTTGCAGGAACAATTTCCCCAAGACATCCCCTCTATATACGATGAGGTAGAGGTGGAACAACTGAGTGAACCCACAGGATTTGAATCTAATTCTTTACAAGAATTACCTCAGTTCACAGGACCTTGGGAAGCAAAGTCTATTAGTATGAGAGCACCCACGATAATAGTGAGGAATGAAGAATCAGTGATCCCTAGGAACACGGAAGTGATCAAGAACACTAAAGTACAGTGTAACCTCACTCTGGAGGAATTGTTAAAGGTAAAACCAGAATTGTGGAAGCACGTAGCAAATCAATTCCCTGAGCTTGCTACCACACCCTCTCAGATAGGATCACATAAGAAGGTGCCAGAGATACCCGTGGAAAAGATTGGAGACGTAAGCGAAGGAGAGGAAGGTAACACATATCTTCCAATAACCCATCAGGGCTACACCACGAAAGCCATCTTAGATTCAGGAGCCGGAGTAGCCATCACTACCACCGCTTTGTGGAAACATTGGGGTAAGCCAGCACTCAGACCCACCAGGATGAAACTACAAATGGCTGATGGACACATAGAAAAACCGTTAGGCCTACTAGAAGGCATATCTCTCACCACTTGTGGTGTGGAATTTGAGCATACCTTTGCCATTTGTGACTTTGCAAAAAATCGTGCTTATGAGATGATATTGGGACGACCATTCATGCGTCAGTTGCAAATTGTACAAGATTGGGGAACTAATTCTTTGTACTTGCAACATCTAGGAGTGACTACTAAAGTCAATCTTAAAGACTATTCACATCGAGATGTACCCCCAATACAATGGAACACCATCCATAGGACACCAGTAGAGACGGAATCCGTGCACTCATTAGAATCAGATCCTTCTTGGTTGCATGAGGATACCCATTTATGGATGTGTAAAGTAGCCAAACAAGAGGAAGAACGATTAGAAGCAAGGACCTTAGGTGCAGAACAACATCCACGAACCCTTCAAGATCCAGCCTACGCACCTGTAGTATTCCCAGACGAAGAGTTTGAACCCCATGGTTGGGCAGAAATACTAGCAACCATGGACGTAGCCATCAATGAAGAACAATGGACACCCCACTGTGACAAGGATGGCTATGACATTTCAGTTTTCACGATAGAGCCAATCATGGGCGATGCAATTTTAGAAGAGTGTGAACCGAACACTGATGCATTTGAGGATGCAAGCGATTTTGATTTAGAATAAATTATCATGGACCCACCCTTTGCATCAGAGGAAGAATATTTCTACGAAGTAGAGACTCACACTCAGAGACACGAGGAAATTACGAACAAGGTAAGGTTAGACACTCAAGTGACTGCTAAGAGTGAAGGTAAGAAAAGAAAGAAGAAAGCAACCATGTCAGAAAAAGAAGAATCTTTATTTGAAGTACCCGAGAATTTCAAGAAATATGAGATTGAAGATAGAAGGATCATGGTACGAATGCCCAATAGAAAGGCGAATGACGGACAAATATATGATAACTAAGAGAAAACCAAGAAAATAATAGTTGCCATAGAAGGAGAAGAAGAAAAATGCACATACATAGGGCATGATTTGACGACTGAAGAAGAAGAAGAGTTAGTTGCCCTATTGCGCGAATATAGAGATGTTTTTGCTTGGAGTTACAAAGATTTGAAAGGAGTAGATCCAGATATATGTTCTCATAGAATCCCTATGACTCCAGATGCAAAACCGACAAAACAAAAACCGTACACGTATAATGATAACTACGCTGCGAAGATTAAAGAGGAGATAGATCGCTTGATAGAAGCAGGATTCATTTACGAAATTGAGCATACCGAATGGGTATCCCCCATTGTGGTAGTGCCCAAGAAGAATGGAAAATTGTGTGTGTGTATTAACCTTAAAAAAGTTAATGCCGCAACGATTAGAGATAGTTATCCTCTTCCTATCACGGAACATCTATTGGAAAGAGTTGCGGGCAAGGAAGTGTACAGCTTTCTTGATGGATTCTCAGGCTATAATCAAGTAGCCATTGCTCCAGAAGACCAACACAAGACGGCTTTTGCCACTGAATGGGGCATATTTGCATTTCGTGTGATGCCTTTTGGCTTAACTAATGCACCCGCTACTTTCCAGCGACTCATGTGTCATGTTTTTAAGGAATTCTTATGCAAGAGCTTGGAAGTTTATGTCGATGACTTATGTGCACATTCAAATGTAAGACAGAAACATATCCCAGAATTAAGACAAATATTTGACAAATGTCGAGAATATCAGGTTTGTTTGAACCCTGAAAAATGCGTTTTCATGGTCAGACAAGGCAAAATTCTAGGACACATTGTGTCAAAAAATGGAATCTCTACGGACGAGGAAAAGGTGAAGGTAATTGCAGAATTACCTAGACCAACTAATGTGAAAGAGGTACAGGCATTTATGGGCCATTGCGGATATTATAGAAGATTCATACACATGTATGCAATCATAGCCAAGCCTTTGTACTCTCTTTTAACCAACTTTGAATGGACAGAAGAATGTGAAAATTCATTCAATGAACTTAAACGACGCTTGTGCTCAGCACCTATATTGACTACCCCAGATTGGAGTAAGCCATTCCATGTACATGTGGATGCATCCAATTACGCCATAGGATGTGTGTTAGCACAACCCACGAATGAAGGTAACATAGATCTCCCCATAGCTTACGCGAGCAGACAATTGAACGCAGCAGAAAGAAATTACACCACGACGGAACGAGAAGGATTAGGGATGATCTACACGGTAAAGAAGTTTAGGCACTACTTGTTGGCCAACAAATTCAAGTTCTTTACAGATCATCAAGCCCTATTGTACTTAGTCAACAAACCATGTAACACAGGACGACTGATACGTTGGTTTCTATTACTCATGGAGTATGATTTTGAAGTCGTAGTCAGGAAAGGAAAGACGCATCTTAGAGCTGACCACCTCTCAAGATTAACCTCAGGAGAAGCTCCCACAGGAGTAGCGGATGAATTACCAGATGCATACTTGTTTAACCTTGAGATAGCACCAGAATGGGCTAAGCCTATAGTCCCTATTCTGACATACGGACCCAGGAATCCTAGGATAAAGATCAAAGAAGGAGAGATTACCAAGTCTCAGAGGTACCAAATAATGGCAGGAAGCATATATAAACAGGATAATCAAAAGATTCTTGCTTGTTGTGTAGATGAATCAGAACATGCGAATTGGTTGCAATTAGCACACGTAGGTGCACTAAAGCAACATCATTCAAAACATCGAACATTACTGATTCTGCAGAGATTGGGAGTATATTGGCCTACGATGGAAGCAGATGTCCACAGGTTGTGTAAGGAATGCAATGTTTGTTGTGAAAGACCACCAGTAGAGCATGCTACATTGTATCATGTGTCTCTCACACCAGACTGGAGTGAACCTTTAATGACATACTTGAGGACAAACACATTCCCTCAAGGAATGACTTTAGCACGACAACGCAGTCTAGAGCAGGAAGCTCAAGACTATTCACTTATTGGTGATAATCTATACAAAAGAGGACGAGATGGATATCTAAGACAATGCGTTCATGAAAGCGATTATCTGAGCATACTAGAGACTGCACACCAAGGTGTTGCAGGAGGTCACTTTGGACCAGATAGGATAGTCAAAGCCATTCTCTTTGCAGGATTATGGTGGCCCACTCTTCACATGGATGCACACACCTATGTAAAGAGATGTGATGTGTGCCAAAGAACTCAGTTTCCTACTCGCAGAGATGAAATGCCATTGAAACCCATGATGGGCGGACGTGCATTTTCTAAGTGGGGTATAGACTTTGTAGGACCCATTAACCCCCCTGCAAAAGGTACACATGCGGAATACATTATTGTTGCCACATATTATCTAACCAAATGGGTAGAGGCAAAAGCCACAAAAAAGAATGATGCACACACAACTGCAAAATTCTTATTTGAAAATGTCTTTACAAGATATGGATTGCCTATAGAGTTAGTGAGCGATCGAGGCACTCACTTTCTAAACCAAGTCATTGAATATTTGTTACAAGATTTTACGGTGATTCACAAGAAATCTGCACCATATCATCCTCAGGCCAATGGTCAAGCTGAAAGCACTAACAAGATACTTTGTACCGTACTGACGAAACTCATGAACAACAAACGTTCAGATTGGGACAAACAGTTACACCACGCTGTTTGGGCATATCGAGTGGCCTACAAGACCGTACTCAATGCAACTCCCTTTCAGATGGTTTTTGGTCAGAATGCAGTGCTTCCTTTGGACTTCTTGATACCAACCCTTAAGGTTGCACAAGAACATCAGTGGACCGGTCATGAATTATCAGCGAGAATAATGGACTTGGAACGATTAGGAGAAACCAGGCTGAAAGCAGCAGCAGGAATATACGCAGCGAAGAAGCGACAGAAAGCATATTTTGATGCACATGTGAAAGATAAAGGGTTAAAAGAAGAAGATTTAGTTCTAGTGTATACGCTGAAAGAGCACGCACGGAAGTTAGAAAAGCGAGGTTATGGACCTATGATCATTAACAGACTTTCGACAAGTGGAGCAGTACAATTAGCCACCTTAGAAGGAGATATAATGCCTAATTACATTAGTGGCTGTAGAGTCAGGTTATATCAAGAACCTCTTACTGAGGATATGCTTAGACGACTCACGTTGGCAAAGAAGCGTAAGGAGGAAGAAAATAGAATACGAGCGGAAGCTCAGGCAGAAGCAATAGAACGCATTAAACGCATGAAGTTAAGAAGACAAGGACTAGGGAGAGAACATTATAACCATCTGGAAACATCACCCAGATATCCCATGGCCATGTGTCAAGTAAAGTCAACCACTCATCCTAGCATAGTGGACAGGAGACCATTCATTACAGTTAGGCTAGAGCACGGCAACCCTTGCCAAGAACTCAGGGCTTTAATTGACTCAGGTGCTGCGACTAGTGCGATTAGATGGTCCCACTATAAGGATTCAGGAATAGAAATGCGGCCAATTGAGGCATACCTCGTAGGCCTAGGGGGCATGGAAACCCCTTGCATGGGTGAGGTGGACCTTCCTATCCTCATTAAGGATATGACCATGACAGCGAAGCTACTAGTGTGCCATGATGACGACCTGATAGAACCCCTAATCCTTGGCCAAGATTGGCTATACGATCACTCAGTGGACTTAAATCTTAGACAAGGCTCCTTACAGATTGGAACCTTAGAGCAGAAGCGAGTGATACCGCTTGACTTCCCTAATGGCATTCCGATTGAGGTTTGTAACCCTAGACCCCATGAAATACATGCGACGGAAGACAGGAAGATCTTTGATCAGCTCAGTCACGTTACGTCTACACCAACCCACTCGGGCTTGGCTATGGACAATTGTCAATCAGAAGGACGACAGGAGATCTTCCCTGGGACTTCCTGCAAACTAGAAGGGGCAGCTACCCAACCGCTAGGGCAGATGGACACAATCAGCGGTCAGGTGGGTTGCATCAGCGGCCAAATGAGCACGACACCCTGCGGTGCTCATCCTTCCAAACTTGTTGCGGACTGGCCTAGATTAAAGTTAAAGAACGAATCACTTCCTAATGGGCAGGTCACGCAAGTGTTGGAACTCCCTTCTTTTCCAAAGCAGAGCGTCCATCCGACCTCTCAACCTCAACCACAACAGAGTCAACCACGACGAAGGAACCCAGACCGACGGCAGTATCAGAAGACACCACAAGGAAAGCAGTCTAGGCCACCCAAAGGAAGCGGCACCAGACAAATATGGGTGCCAAAAGGACAAAAAGCACCGAAGAACTCCAACCAAGCAGAGATCGACAAGAAAAAGGCAGGGCAGAAACAGAATCAGTATCCACCATCCCCTCGACCTTCTTCTACAGGTCCGAGCATTCGACAAATTTGGATCGCCAAGAAATACCTTACCCATAGACCCACACCCACGCAGATTTGGGTACCCAAACCATGTATCATAGCTCAACCCTTAAGCCATGTAATATATAACCCTCACAAATCTTTCCATCCCTCAATACCACCACACCCGATACTACCTTTTGCCCCTCGGCAGAAATCCACCACCCACTCAAAGACTCTTAGGAAATGGATACCGAAGCGTGTCCAACCGTCTTCCCCTAACCCATTGTCTAACAAAACTACCCCCCGACTAACATACAACCTTGTAATAAATCACTAACCTTTAAACCTTGTATAAATTCACCCACCATCATCACACATCACTCATAATCTCATATCATCAAGAAATGTATGCATAATCTGAAACGTGTAGGTGTAGAGACCTGCACTAGTGCTGCAAGAAGCATTGCATCCATCACATCACAGCACTTGGCTACACAGGTTACGCATCAGTTATGGAAAGGGATTGCGGTCTCACTTTAATGGGATCATAATTAATTTCCATGCTAATGTGTTAATCTTTTGTAGCAGATCTTTCTCATTAGCGCATCCGTCATCATGCAAACCGACGAAGGACCATCAGAAGCAGGCCCCAGCGTAGCGGCAGTGCCCCTCAATGTTTTACGAGCAGAATCCCACCCGACTGCTCCACCGCCAGAATTCCAAGGATTTCCGGGACCCATGCCGATCGATAACCCACCTATGGGCTACACAGAAAAGATACACCGTAACTCTCACTGGTTTCAGGGACTTGCAGGACCCTTAGCGGACGCGGATTTTATATTTGAATCTAATTTGACGTTTGATGACCGCACTTGGGGAAAATACCAATTCTTCTCCAGAGAGTTCGAAGGCCTACAGAACACCCAGGACTTAACTCATGTTTGGGCCAGAGCCGGCTTCACGGAGTATTTCAGTGATCCTCTGCCCAAACCTGACTTTTATAGGTGTTATTATTTAATCACTACTTTGCTGGCCTCAGAGAATAAGGACATCCCAGGAACTTTTATTTTGCCTTCTTTAGTGGATGATCCACCTTACAAAAGATTTTACCTTTCGAAGGATCTAATCAGAGCTGCCATCAAGATTCATGGGACCCATACGCCCACAGATCGAGAAAGATTAGTTACAGACCCTATGAAACGTGGGGATGTCACTAAGTGGGAGGAGATCTCAGCAATTACACCTGAGCTGTCAAAGCCGCTACGGATATGCATGCAACATTTTGCATTCCCCGCTCAGGACAGATTCACCATGCCACATAAAAGAATATGGTTTGGATTGTACTTAGCGTGTACTGGACCTCAGACTGTCGATCTGGCGAGCTGGATCATTGATCAAATGTATTTGGCACAACACAGATGGGAACGAAAGAAAGTACTTAATGGATGTTGTGCGCTGACAAGAATTGTTTATATGTGCTTGGCTTATGACTTGCCAATTGAACGTGCATTAACAGGAGAAGAGCTGAAGGCATTCAAAGGAACGACGAAGAAAGCCAGGAAGCCCAGCAGAGCACGGGCAGGTAAGCGCATGCGAGGCACTATTCCTTGCCTTCAAGTGCCAGAGTCACCATCACCACAACCCTCTCCAGCGCAATCCCCGACAGAAGCCGCTCCCACAGTACAACCTATTCGCATAAGGTTATCTAGACCAGTGGTCACGGAGGGCACTACTAGTACCGTTGCACCTCAAGCAGCTACCACCACAGAACCCACCACCACGACAGCAGAAACTCCCACCACTATTGGTGCGGAAGCCTTTTCTTTCCCAATGCCACATATGGAGGTGGACCCAACAAACACCACTTTCGACTTCGAAATGCATGATGTGCTGACCAGCGACTTTCAGTACTCAGAAGGACAGATGTTCTCTCAAGAATATGAACGCCCCAGCTACCCTACCACACCGCGGGATCAGACACAGGGACAAGTTGTTTCTAGCTCTGATGACGAAAGAACAGCCACCGATGACGAAGAAGGTGACGATGAAGCCAGCCAGGGCACTCACGAGTCCCAAGAACAGGAACAGACAGATGGCCAAGGCCAACAAACCGATGCACACGGTGACACCAGCACGCATGAAGAGGAGACTTTCGAAGCAGCAGCTTACACGCTGGCAATCAAGAAATTATATCGAACGATGGAGAAAGTCTGGGCACGGAAGAAATTGACTGAAGAAGAGAGCCAGACCCTAATCGAACAAGAACTCGTCTCCGAAGGGTTTGAAGAAGTCTACATCAGAGGGTTCAGAGAACTGGTCAAATCCATTGGCCCAGTCGAACCACTGAGATATTTACAAAGGAAGCCACTCCCCCAATATGACCCTCGCAGAGTTCGCCTCTTATCGAAGCCCGGTGAATATATTCGAGTTCCGGTAGGTGCTCAATCATCCCACCAGGCGCAAGATGCACGCCTACGTCTGGAAAGATCCATCACCGAAGAAGCTATCCTAGTCGACTCCCCACCACGTACTACCGTTGTACATACTACCACTATCCTTGAAATAACATCCACACCTTCTACTCCTCTCTCACCTCATGTTTCACCAACCCATCCTGTATCCCCCGCACACCCGCCTGCTCCTCCCACATCCACACCAGTCCACGGCAACATAGCCACAGCTTTTGCCCTGCCCATTCATGCCACCATGCCCGCACCCACCCCACCTCGTCTACGTGTTAACCCCTTCGTCCCTTCATCCTTCCCATCTTTTCCCCCACCTTTAAGACACCCTTTCACCTTTCTAACCCCACTCACCTTCTCACCAGTTTCACCTCCCCAACCCACTATAACCCCTATTTCCCCTTTTCACCAAGCGGCTCCAGCCATCCCCCCTGTAACTTACTCTACATTTGTAAATCCCGTCTTCACACATACACAACCACCCACATACACACCGCTTTTCACAGTCACCGCACTTGACACGTCCAATGACATGGACATCTCACCACCCACCGCACCAGCACCCACTTCACTCACAGCACCATCATATTTAGGTACTTCACAATTTTCCACGATCACCACTGCATCCACCTTCCCAACCCCATTCCCCATTCCCGCTGCATCTACTTCCACTGCATCCTCACTTAGCACTCCATTACTATTATCGCCAACCATAGACACTGCACTTCAACAAATGTTCACATGCATGTCACAAGTACGAGATGAGTTTGCATCTCTTGGCAACAACTATCAACAGCTGTAGAGGACGACAAATGAATTACAGTCTCAGCTTAATTCATTATCAATCGAGAATGCCTCTTTAAATACGCGACACCAAGAACTGAGAGAGGCATATCATAAGCTAGAGCTAGAAAGTGAAGAGAAAACAAAAGAAGCCACTGCTGATCTGGACAACCTGCTTCGAGCCCAAACAATTAGGAACGCGACGCTGACCAGGAATATGGGCTTACTCAGGAGGCACCTAGCCGCAGCGAAAGAGGAGAACCAGAGACTCCAAGAGTAGAATAGAGAGAATTTGGAAGCGGCATTGGACCATCCAGAACAACCCTTAAGTCCTAGCAAATTCAAGGCAATCCCATCTGAATCGATGCAGATGTTGCTAGAGGATCACGTGAGATTGCTAGAGGACTATGATCGAATGAACGAAGAGCATCAGAAGTTAAAGGAAGATCACAAGCTACTACAGCTCAGAGAACCGGCACCACAACAAGTACAAGTAGCAGCAGAATTACCAGAACCTGTGGACCCTGCTCTGGAAATCTTAGAAGAACTCAACACATTACGGGCCCAGGTAGCCACTCTCCAATCACGCATAGATGTATACGAAGCACCACCACGGCCTGACTCCCCACCGGAGATCCCAACTGACGACGAGAACATAACCATTCCGGTGGAGGAAACGTTTGAAGAAGCATACGAGCCAATACCCATCCCAGGCGGACAAGTCACGGCCGAAGGCCAGATGACCTATGAACTTCCTACCCCCGCGTGGATGAAAACGATTGAGGAACTTGGAACGACACATTCGGCCAGAATAGAGGCTCAGTTACATGCCATGGCCATGATTGAAGAGAGAATCTTACAATCCCCCTTCAATGCTCATTTAGCCCCCCGACGCTATATATCTGGGCATGAGCTGCAGTATAAACCGTACTTCATGTTAATGGCTGAATATCAGCTAGCTATAGAGAAAGAAACCGGCATGAAACCCACGCATGCTACACAATTCGAGCCGGCGGACTTGCCACCAAATGCGCAAAGAGGTGAGATCCATCAACCTGATTGGTGCAAAGATCTACTCCAGAAGTACCCAGAAATGATGAGCACATGGGTGAAAGCGCCTTTACATTTAAAGTATAATCCTTGCTGGGACCAGTACCACGACGCCGCTCCTGGACTGCATTCGCTATCAAAGTACAAAACAATAGGCAGTGTCAGGATTGGTTGAATTACCCCTACTTCAAGCCGCCCACCGAGTTACCCACTGTTGGCTATATGATGGCTACAATCCGTCACTGGCTCCCTCGCCTGAAGCATATGGATGATATCGTAGCGCATATGACTGTCAAAATTTTTGACATGATGCAAATGATATTTAAAGTCTTCCGACGCGTCAAGGCACCGCATGTAAACACCCCGGGATTTGAGCATGGTAACTTTGATCTAGTATATGACATGAGCACAACGCCATCGCTCCGGGTCCGTTATGCCTGGCACTGTAGAATAAAATACCTACCGGCGTGCTACAAGCAAACATTTGAAGAGATGTTCACCACCGGATTTTGGGAATACCATTCCGAGGTATTCATAAGCAGGCCCACACACTTATTGCAACTTTTTGCCTGTGAGCGAATGGTTTATTCCGCGCACTATCAACTCCCGCCACCCGACGAACCTCAACCAATTGACTGGGAGAAACTCGAGGGTGATCTGGCCCGAGGCATTCGAGTATCTGAGCACACCCTCGCTCACGACCTCCTACAAAACTACATCCGGTAGACCGCACAACAAGGTTCTGTCGAGGACGACAGAAGCGAGAGGGAGGGGGGTGTTGGAAGCAGTCAGAGGCACAGTCAGAGGCACAGACGACGTGGAAGCATGTAAAGACGGAGCAGGGAGCCAGTCGGATCATTTTTTCAAACAACTATGTTTCTATTACCTCTTCAAACATCCAACAGTGATTTTCATCACTCTTGTAACATATGTAACATAGACAAAATCCCATTTTCTAATTCATAGCTCCATTTTGTGCAAGCCGAGGAGTCCTCAAGCTTGAGGAGCTTAGGTAGAATGCACGTACCAATTTTCGTTATTTTTAGATATCGTTTACCCTTCCAAATAGCCTCTAGGACCTATTTTTTAACTATGCCGGTCACTAGATGTGAAACCGGTCAAAACTAGTCTAGAAACTATAAAAAGAGCTAGAGAGCTCATTTTTGAGGTTGGTTCATGTTGGCTAGTGTGAGCTTGGAGCTAGTTTGAGCTTGTAATAGTGTTCTTGAGTAATAGAGCTAATTTCTCACCTTCCATTGTGTCTTGCTTGTCTCTTCATTGTGTGTGTGTATGTGTGTGTGCATCTTTATGCTTCTCACCTTCACTATCACTTCATCTTACATTCACAATCTTCATATCACTCCTATCTCTTCCGCGGATTGACATTAAGGAGGTGAAGCTTCTTAACGTGGTTCTCACCATTGTGCTAGAGCAACAGATGGACCAGGGCCAGGAAGTATCCATGAAGAAGTGCAAGAAGATATCCGACGGTCCTGATCCTCAAGCAGGGCCATTAAAACGTAATGCCAGTCTGACAAAGAGGCAAAACTGACCAAGAGGTGCATGCGGAAAACAAGCGACAGACAAGAAGTAAAGCTTGTCAAGGGATGACAGAGACAAAGAGGGGGAGAGTGTTGCACAGCTAAGAAGAGCGAAAGGCAGAGAAAAAGATGGGTCCCAAAATTTTTCCGATTTGGACACTTTATTTTTGTATCATAACCATCTTGTAATATATGTTTCCGATGTAAATGCACTAGAGGAGTCCTCTAGATGCATACCCATGGAGATTAGTAGCTTACCCATGTAAATTAGTAGGAAATTAACCTTTTTAGTGAATAAAGTGCCGGTCTCTTGTGTGAAAGGACCATTCTTAGGGCACATGTATATAAGTCAATTTGTGACTCTTTGTAAACACTTTTTGTCATTGTGAGAATCAAGAGCACTGAATTTCGAATTTGTGTCTTCTCCTCTCTGTATCTTCTTTTTTGTGAGCTTGTATGCATGTGTGATGCTTGAAAATAGTGTTTGGAAGTGTTGTCTATCCATGAAAGTGCTTATTTGCTGTAGTTAGGGTGTGTGTGAAGTGCAGGAAGTGCTGAAGTGTAGGAAGGTAATTCCCACGACTCAGTATTTTGCTCATAACTTGAAGCAAGAGTGTCAATATTAAGTAAAATGATAGAATTGGATGCGTCTTCTCGAGAGCTTCAAAATGAACTCACTATTCGCTATATTCAGAGTTCGGAGCTGAGAGAAAAGCTCGATTTACTATTGGCTTCTGCTCCAAGTATCACGACATCTCCACAGATTCTTGACACTTGTTTGGAATAGTCTTAGCCTTGTTTGCACTCTTTGGGAAGCTCATTTGCATTGACCATCATTTGAATGCATGTCTTCATACACTCGGCTAGGTTTTGATACTCTTCCGATTGATAAATAAAGCGTGAATCCCCATTATATGCACTTGAGGGGGATCGAGGTATAGTCTCTTTATCCACAAGTCCCTAGGTTGGATCTTAGGTACACACATATACATATACATATACATATACATATACATATACATATACATATACATATACATATACATATACATATACATATACATGTACATATACATATACATATACATATACATATACATGTACATATACATATACATATACATATACATATACATACATATACATATACATATACATATACATATACATGTACATATACATATACATATACATATACATATACATATACATATACATATACATATACATATACATATACATATACATATACATATACATGTTGTAGCTCAGTGATGAGTAGCACCTCCTTTAATGTCAATCCGGGAAGACGTGAGGATGGTATGAAGACCTCGAGCAAGTGGAGGCACAAGTGCGTGAGTGAGAAGCACACAAACATGCACACACATACATACACACGCGCACACACGGCAAGACAAAGAGCGAGAAGCAATGGAGTTCTTAGATTACTTTCAAAAAGCTCTGACAAGTTCGTTTCAATTACAATCTAACCCCAAAAAATGAGCTCTCTAGCTCCTTTTATAGTTTTTGGCTAGCTTTGGCCCTGTTCAGACCTAGTGTCTGGCCTAGTTAAAAATTAGGTTCCAGGGCTTATTTGAGGGCTCAAACGAGATCTAAAAAATACGAAAATTGGTAAGCAACTACTTCTAAGGCTCCTCAAGCTCAAGGACTCCTCGGCTTGCACAAAATGGATCTACAAAAAGGTGAACATGGTATTTACAGGGGTTGTTAGTGATGAGAATCACTTTTAATTTGTGTAAGGATTTTGAAAAATTAAAGGGTTGCCTTAGTGCTAGATCTGCATGAATGCTCGTACTTGCTTCTTCATGAAGAAAATTATTGGCCTACTTGCCAGATCGTCGTTGACTCCCTTGTCTGCTTGTGCCTTCTCTCCCTTCTGACTCTCTTCTCTGACTGCCATGCCTCGTCAGTCCTTCAGTTCCTTGTCTGCTGCTAACACCCCCCCCCTCTCTCGCGTCTGTCGTCCCTGACAGACCCTTGTTGTGTGGGTTTTTGGATGTAGTACTCAACGACATCTTGCGCTAAGTGATGTTCGGCAATCCTCAATCCTTTGGCCAAGTCTGTGAGTAGAGCATCCCAATCTACCGGCCCCGGAACCTCTGGATGTGGCATACGTAACTTATCTGAATGGAGAGCTTGTTCCACTACAAACAATTGTAATAAATGTGAGGGCCTGGGAATGAAGATCTCTGAGTGGTATTCCCAGAACCCGGTGACAAACATCTCTTCAAATGTCTGTTTGAAGCAGGCCGGTAGGTACTTTATGCGGGCATGCCATGCATAAACAACATTAATAGAGGGCGTTCTGCTCATGTCATAAACAAGATCCTGATTGCCTTCATTAAATCCGAGCGCAGAGAGGTGAGGTTCCTTAACATTCTTGAAGGTCCGGAAGGTGACTATCATGAGTTCAAAAATTTTAAGACACATCTGTGTCATGACATCTGGTACGTTTTTGAACCTGACACCCCAATGCCCAATTGTCGATATCATATACCCTACGGTAGGTTGACCTTTAGGTGGTGCTAAGTAGACATAGTTGAGCGACTTCTCGCAGCCTTTGGTTGTCAGCACCATCTTTGTGTATTCCGGCCACGACCTTCTTCGGAAAACAGGACAGTAGCAGGGATTGTACTTGATATACAGGGGCATGTTATTCCATGTGCGATTCATTTCCGGGTAGGTTTCAAGCAGCCGAATTCTCCAAGTCGATTGGCGAATATTTCCCTGCTTGGCACTTTCTGGGATGTCGTCTGGTGCAAACTGTGTGGCAGAGGTTGGTTCCCGTGAGGTGTGGTGCTTTATTTCAGTATTATAGTCCGCCATTAAGACACAAAAAGGAACATACAAGTCGTCGGAGATGCCGATCCACCTGTGATGAGAGAGGTTCCTAAAATAGTCCGATTTTATGACCACCTCTTCTAAGCATGACATCGATGCTATCTGGACTGCCACCCTATCATCCTGAGTTGTGGCCACTTTTTCCAATTTCTGCATCCACTCCGGAGCCTCTATTTCAAGGGTGTCCATGCCCTCATCTGTTTGCTTGCCTCCAGGTGCTGGCATTGGAACGTACGGGTCCTCAAAGGTTTCCTCTACTTCGATTGGTACTAGGTCTTCAGGTTCTGGTTCTACCAAGGGGGAGGGTTGGCGTTCATACACAAGCACTTTCTTTTGTAATTCTTCGAGTTGTGCTTTGAGCGCTGCTACTTTGTCAGTTGTGTCAGTTGTGGTTGGGACCTCTTTGGGTGGTGCTGGTTGAGCTGCCAATTGCCTTCATAGTTCGTCTCTTTCCTTTTCTAAGGCTGCATGGGCTTCGAGGAGATCAGCATGGGTTTCCAATATGATTTGCATATTGTCCGAGGGAATGGCCTTAAACTTCTCCGGGTCAATTTCTTGTGGGGAACCGTCCATGGCTAATTCCAAGTTCTCTTCGTTTTGTGTCTGAAGCCGTCTATTTTCTTCCAGGGCTGCAGACATATGCTTCCGTAATAGAGCCATGTTGCGGCGGAGCTTGAGGTTTTCTGTGATTTGGGAGTGTAGCAGATCATCCATTTGTTGTCTTTCTTCGGCATCTGGCGGCGATGGATTTGCCAGTAATTGCTCATGTTGTTCTTGCAATGCGCTAAACTGCTGTTGTAATTGTTTCTTCTCTTGCTCTAAGTCAATGAATCTTCCTTGTAATGCTTCGTGACTCCTGAACGAACTTGTATGCTGAGCATCGAGGTGCTGATAGTGTTGTTGTAACTGAGACATGCACTGATACATGTTATTAAATACATTATTAATGGGGGTGGGTGCAGTAAGGGTGTTCAATGCAGAGGGAAAGGGAAAGGGGAAGGGAAGTGTGAATGCAGTGCTGGAAAATGGTGAAGTAGGTGGTGGGGGAATGGGAGATTGTGGCCGTATGGGGGGCGGGAGAGGTGCAGAGGTGGGTGATACTTCCATAAAATCAAAAGTGGAGACAGTGGTGGGAGTGATTGTGAACATGGGGACCGTGGTTGCGGTGATTGTGGTGAAAGTGTATAGTGGTGTGTGTAATTGTGAATATGAACTATTAGGAAGTGTGATCGGGGGAGTGGGTTGACTGATGGTTTGTGCGTCGGGGTGTGTAGTGGACGCGGACGCGGTGACAGCCGAGGTTACGCGGGTAGAGGGAGGTGAATGTGGCGGGTGTGGGGGCGAAGGTGGTAAGGGAGGTGATGGAGGTGCACTTGATGTATGGGCTTCCTCGGTGTCTTGAGCGGTGTGTGCAGTGCCCGTGGTTGTGGGGGTGCCTTGTGGTCCTGATCCTAATACATTCATTTGTTTCCCTGTTCGTGGGGGACGTCTTCCGTATCTTCTTTCCATTCTGCGTGATTGTGCCAGGGCCGTCTGCACTGCCTCAGGTACTCCTAAGGCATCAGAGATCATATCCAGTGTGGCACGATACTGTTCGTCAACTCCTTCCTCCTCAAGGATTTGGTGCATGATAGCCTTTCCTGCTGCAAGGGATAACTTATGTTGTTGTTGGACCCTGTTGATGGTATCGTAGAGCTTTTTCAACTCCTTTGTATATGCTGGGGCACCCTCTAGCTCCTGTATAACTTCTTGCTCATAGTCATGCGCCTCCTCATCAGAAAATCCTTCTTGTTCATCCTCTTGGCCTTCTTCTTCTTCATCCTCCAATTCCACCACTTCTGGTTGTCTTGGCTGGGGTTGTTCTGTAGCCGATTGTTGTCCACTACGCTGCTCTGCTTCGACTTCCGCATTAACAGCTTCAATGATTCTGGCAACTTCTTCATCCGTTAGATCTTCCAAAGTGAATCCGTGAGGAAATTCCAGATCAGTAGGTACTGGTGGAAACACAAGGTTAGGGCCATCTGTGCTGTGCCTGGGTAACCTGATAGTAAATGGTTGTACTCGTCTGGGAAGCCTTGGAGTTGTTTCAGGTGTTAGGGTTGCACCACGGGCTTGTGCACAAGGCATCTGGACGGTGCCTCTCATCTTCTTTGAGGGAGGCCCTACGGCTTACAGTCTGCGTTAAAACTCCTGTGCTCTGGTCCAAATGAGAGCTCTTTGCACCGGTACATCATATGCGAGACATCTATACACAATTCTGGTAAGCGCACAGCAACCATACAGTACAGATTTTTGTTTCTTATACCACCTTTGATGAGCCAAATGAATCTGGTTGATAATCCAGTGGGGCATATTGATTGTCAAATCAAAGGCATCTGCTAAGTAGAGGCTAAACCAGATCTTTTTGGGAGGCATTGTGAACCTTTCCTGCGCGGGGAATGCGAAATGTTGCATGACCATGCGTAAATGAATGGCGATCGTAGGTGTCATCGCGACCATGTCCTTTAACTTCGTCAGATTCCTGTTCTTCATATTATCTGGGACCATAGTCTCTTTCTCCGTAGGAATGTGCATACCTTTCATGTCGAGAGCTTCTCTTACCAAGTTGATAGTCAAGCGGAAACGCTTCAGCTCATTGCCCCTTGTGAGTGATGGGAGTACAAAGGAGCTGTATCCTTTTTTGTCTTTGCTTGGAGTGAGGGTGCTAATCAAGTATGAGCACCTTAGAAAATCGGGCTTTGGTAGTTGGAACTTGAAATAATCATAGAGCCCAGCCTTCTTCCATATCGGCTTCAGTCCTTCGTTATTCTGTAGCTTTTCAAACTCCCTGGTAAAGAAGTGGTATCTGCCCCAACGTCCATTGAATTCTACCTCGGACTCCCACATGTATGTGCCTTCACCTAGAGGTCCCGCAACGTCACTGAACCAGTGTGAGGTTTTGCCCACCGGCATTGTGTGACCCTGTGGAGGATTCTGAATCGGTATGGCATGTAATGCCCTTAATGCCGCTGGTCTTTCCTTTAATTCCTCCTCGACCGGAAGGCTTTCGATGTCCACCACTTGGGGGCTGGTGCCTGCCTGGGAGCTAGTTCCTACCGTATCTGCCATGTTACTTCTTGTTGCCTGTCTCTATGAGAATATAAAAACATGTGTTAACATTGTACAAGACAAGAGAGAACCATTGTTGTTCCCATTACAACATTAACATGAGGGTCGGGAGCGAATAATGGGTTAGTAAGTGCTCGGTGCGAGTGTGTGTGTGGTTAGGAGTTCGATAGACCTAAGAGCTAAGTGGAATGATGTAGTGTGATAGTGATGTGGTTAGTAGGTTGTCATGGATTTACAAATGGGGTCCGGGGGTTTGTTACACGTCTTAGGCTGCCAAATGTGGTGGATGGGTTTTGCTCTTGGTTTCGTAGAGACTCTCGAGAGCTTTATAGGTGTGTCGGCTTGAAAATGAGGCCTTTTAGAGACCCATTTACAAGTGATTCTGTTCGTGCTCATGGGCCTTGGTGTGTTCCTGAGTGTAGAAAACGAGTGGATGCCGGCTGTGCGAGTGAATGGATCATGCTGTCTAGGGTGTGGTCTTGGTGTAGCTATTTGAGCCTGCCAACAAGCCTTAGGCACCCAAATTTGTCTTGATTGTGGGCTAGCCTTCATCGACTTCTTGGGCACCCAAATAGACTTCACGTTAGCAGAAGAAGTTCTGAAAGACTTCTTATTAGTGTCGTGTTGTTGGTTACTAATAAGAGGCTTTGCCCGTGTGGTTGGCTTGAGTGCAACCGGGTGTTCGCCTTTCCGCACCCACACTTGTTTCACTAGCTGAGACATTTTGCTGCGCAGGTACTTTTGATCTCCGACATAGGTAGTACTCTGCTTCTTCTACCTTTGATCCACCTTTGGTTGCTGCCTCCTTCTGGCCTTTGGAAAAGAAGGGAGTTCCGTTGCATCCCTGACTCCTTTTTTGCGAACATCATTCCTCTGCAACACATAGTTTTGGACAAGAACAGCATGGTCATCTTCATGTGTACTCCTGGAAGGACCAGGAGTGTGTGCCTTTCCTAGTTCCTTGAGTGCTCCATTATCTAACTCTACTGTAATTCGACTATGATTGACCCATACCTGAAGAAGTCCACTTCTTAGGTTTAAGTTGACTGCTTGGTCATAGATCCAGTCTTGACCCAAGACAAGGGGTTTAGTGAGGTCCTCATCTTGAAACACTAGTACTTTAACCGTCATTGCCTCATCATGAATATAGAGGGGAAGTTCCACCTCGCCCATGCAAGGGGTTTCCACGCCTCCCAATCCTATGATATATGCTTCCACAGGATTGACAGTTAATTGCAACTCTTGACAGTAAGACAATTTAACAGCACTAGTGGCTGCACCTGAGTCAATCAAGGCTCTTACAGTCCTTGCACTCTTTCCTTGTCCTATATCTAAGGTTACGAAAGGACGTCGATCAGTTATCCTATGTGAGCTAACACCTGAAACTTCACACATAGCCACGTGATATCCTTGATCTGCATATGCATCTGGCACAGGTTGCTCTCTACTTTGTCTTCTTAATTTCATTCTCCGTATGCGCTCTAGGGCTTCTACTTGAGCTTCTTCTCGAATTTGTTTTTCCTCCTCTTTACGTTGCTTAGCAGTATTGAGTCGACTTAGCATTTCCTCCGTGAGGGGTTCCTGATACAACTTGACTCTGCATCCGCTAATATAGTTTGGGAGAACATCACCCTCTAAAGTGGCTAGTTGTACTGCTCCACTCGTGGAGATCCTATTGATGATCATAGGTCCGTAGCCTCTCTTTTCGAGCTTCCTTGCGTGTTGTTTCAATGTGTAGACTAAAACTAGATCTCCTGCTTTCAAGCCCTTATCCTTCACATGGGCATCAAAGTATGCCTTCTGTCTCTTCTTAGCTGCATATATCCCTGCAGCTGCTCTCAGTCTTGTTTCTCCTAATCGTTCAAGGTCAAAAAGTCTAGAGGAGAGTTCATGACCCGTCCATTCATGCTCTTGTGCTACCTTCAATGTAGGTATCAAGAAGTCCAATGGTAGCACTGCATTTTGACCAAATACCATCTGAAAGGGGGTGGCTTGGAGTACCGTTCTGTAGGCGACTCGGTATGCCCAAACAACATGGTGTAGTTGTTTGTCCCAATCAGAGCGTTTATTATTCACGAGCTTGGTCAACACATTGCACAGAATCTTGTTTGTGCTTTCGGCCTGCCCATTAGCTTGTGGGTGATAGGGGGCAGATTTCTTATGCACTACCAAGAATTCTTGGAGTAGATTTTCAATCACTTCGTTCAAGAAATGAGTGCCTCTATCACTTACTAACTCTATAGGTAGCCCATATCTTGTGAATACATTTTCAAACAAGAATTTAGCAGTTGTCTGAGCGTCGTTCTTTGTCGTAGCTTTTACCTCTACCCATTTTGTTAGATAGTCTGTGGCAACAATGATATATTCCACATGGGAACCCTTAGCTGGGGGATTAATAGGACCTACGAAGTCTATTCCCCACTTAGAGAATGCACGTCCACCCATCATAGGTTTCAGTGGCATCTCATCTTTACGTATAGGATATTGAGTTCTCTGACAGACATCACATCGTTTCACATAGGTATGTGCATCCATGTGAAGGGTAGGCCACCAGAAGCCCGCAAATAGTATTGCCTTGATCACCCGATCTGGTCCAAAGTGTCCTCCTGCTACACCTTGGTGAGCAGTTTCCAAGGTCTTAAGATATTCACTTTCATGGACACATAGCCTCAGGTAACCATCTTTACCGCGCTTGTATAGATTATCACCAATGAGTGAGTAATCCAGGGCTTCTTGTTCTGAACACCTTTTCCTAGCCAGAGTCATGTCTGGAGGGAATGTTTTCGTCCTCAGGAAGGATACTAGTGGTTCACTCCAATCTGGCACTATGGATACTTGATAAAGAGTGGCATGTTCCACAGGTGGTTTAGTGCAACAGATTGGGCATTCCTTGCACAACCTTTGGACATCAGCTTCCATAGTTGGCCAATGTACTCCGAGTCTCCTTAGTGTCTGTAAGGTTCGTTGCTTTGAGTAGTGTTGCTCTAGCGCACCTACATGTGCTAAATGCAACCATTTATTGTACTCGTCCTCTTCCACACAACAAGCCAAGATTCCTTGATCTGTGTGCTTGTACATGCTTCCTGCCATGATATGGTACTTTTGGGCTTTCACAACCTCTCTATTCTGTGTGTTTACTACAGGATGGTTAGGCCCGTATGTCAATACTGGTACCAATGGCTTAGCCCACTGCAGTACCACTTCCAAGTTAAACAAGTAAGCATCAGGAAGGTCATCTGACACTCCTTGTGGGGCTTCTCCCGATGTGAGCCTAGAAAGGTGATCAGCTCTCAAGTGAGTCCTACCTTTCCTTACCACAACCTCAAAATCATATTCCATTAGCAAGAGAAACCATCTTACTAATCTTCTTGTATTGCATGGCTTGTTTACGAGATATAACAATGCTTGATGGTCTGTAAAAAATTTAAACTTGTTTGCAAGCAAATAGTGTCTAAATTTCTTAACTGCATATACCATGCCTAAGCCTTCTCTCTCCGTAGTGGTGTAATTTTGTTCAGCTGCATTCAATTGTCTACTAGCATAGGCGATTGGAAGATCCATGTTACCTTCACCAGTAGGTTGTGCAAGCACACATCCAATGGCATAATTGGATGCATCCACGTGAACATGGAATGGCTTATTCCAATCTGGTGTGGTCAAGATTGGTGCTGAACATAATCTTCGTTTAAGCTCCTGGAAGGAATTCTCACATTCATCCGTCCATTCAAAGTTAGTTAGAAGTCCGTACATGGGCTTTGCAATGACAGCGTACATATGAATGAACCGTCGGTAGTAACCAGAATGCCCCATGAAAGCTTGTACTTCCTTGACATTCCTTGGCCTAGGTAGCTCTGCTATGGCTCTCACTTTCTCTTCATCAGTGGATATGCCATTCTTTGACACTATGTGTCCTAGAATCTTGCCTTGTCTGACCATAAAAACGCACTTTTCTGGGTTCAGGCAGACTTGATATTCTCTACATTTGTCAAAGATTTGTCTGAGTTCAGGAATATGGGTTTGTCTAATGTTGGAATGAGCACAGAGATCATCAACATAGACTTCTAAATTCTTTCTCAGGAACTCCTTAAATACATGGCACATTAGTCTCTGGAAGGTGGCTGGTGCATTGGTAAGCCCAAATGGCATTACACGAAAGGCAAATATACCCCACTCTGTGGCAAAAGCTGTCTTATGCTGATCTTCTGGAGCAATGGCGACTTGATTGTAGCCCGAAAATCCATCGAGGAAGTTGTACACTTCCTTGCCTGCTACTCTTTCTAAGAGATGCTCTGTGATAGGAAGCGGATAGTTATCTCGAATCGTGGCTGCATTAACCTTCTTCAAGTTAATGCATACACGCAGCTTGCCATTGTTCTTGGGCACCACTACGATAGGGGATACCCACTCAGTGTGCTCAATTTCATAGATAAATCCAGCTTCAACCAGTCTATCTATCTCCTCTTTAATCTTGGCAGCGTAATTGTCGTTATATGTGTAGGGCTTTTGGTTAGAGGGTTTAGCGTTTGAGGTCATGGGGATAGTGTGTGAGCATATATCAGGGTCAACACCTTTCAAATCCTTGTAACTCCAAGCGAATACATCTCTGTATTCTCTTAGCAAGGCTATCAACGCATGCTCTTCTTCCTCTGTTAGGTCATGGCCTATGTACGTGCATCTCTCCTCTCCTTCTTCTAGGGCTACTACTATTTTCTTGGTGGTTTCTTTGTTATCATAGGCCTCTCCTGATTGTGCCTCTCGTTTAGGCATTCTTATCATGACTCTCCTGTCGTCTATCTCATACTTCTTAAAATTTTCTGGGACCTCAAACAAAGATTCTTCCTCTTCTGGTGAGACTTCTTTCTTCTTTCGTTTCTTCCCTTCTTCCTTCGGGGTCACATGTGTTGCTAATCTTACATCATTTGTAAGCTCTCCATGCCTCTGGGGTTGAAATTCTACTTCATGGAAGTATTCTTCATCTGATGCAAATGGTGGGTCCATAATGATTGACTCTAGATCGGAGTCACTTGCATCCTCAAATGCATCAGGGCTAGGTTCGCATTCTTCTAGAACTGCCTCTCCCATGATTGGCTCTATGGAGAAGACTGAAATGTCATAGCCATCCTCATCACAGTGAGGTGTCCATTGTTCCTCATTGATGGCTACATCCATGGTTGCTAAAATTTCTGCCCAGCCGTGAGGTTCGAATTCTTCGTCTGGAAAAACTACAGGTGCATAGGCTGGGTCTTGGATTGATCTATGGGTTTCTTTTGCACCTATCTCTCTGGCTTTTTCTCTCTTCTCTTCGTCTACTGCTACTTTGCACATCCATAAGTGGGTGTCTTCATGCATCCAAGAGGATCCTGACCCTATGGAATGCACCGATTTTGTATCATCTTTGGCTCTATGGATGGGATTCCATTGGATGGGAGGTACATCTCTATGAGAGTAATCTTTGAGATTCACTTTGGTCGTAACACCTAAGTGTTGCAGGTACAAAGAATTGGTTCCCCAATCCTGTACCACTTGCAACTGTCGCATGAATGGTCTTCCCAAAATCATCTCATAGGCATGATTTTTGCTAAAGTCACATATAGCAAATGTGTGCTCGAACTCAACACCACATGTAGTGAGAGTTATTCCTTCTAACAACCCTAGGGGTCTCTCTATGTGACCATCGGCCATCTGCAATTTCATCCTCGTGGGCCTGAGTGCTGGCTTGCCCCAACGCTTCCAGAGGAAAGTGGTAGCAATTGCAAATCCTGCGCCTGAGTCCAAAATTGCCTTGGTGGTGTACTCCTGGTAGGTAATGGGAAGATAGGTATTACCTTCTTCACCTTCACACATATCTCCTATCTTATCCAAGGGTATCTCTGGCACTGTCCTATGTGATCCTACCTAGGAATGAGGTTTCACTATCGCTGGTACTTGTTTGGCGACATGTTTCCATAATTCAGGTTTAACCTTGAGTAGCTCTTCTAACTTGAGATTGCACTGCACTTTAGTGTTTTTCACTACCTCTGTGTTCCTAGGTAAGATTGAGTCCTCGTTTCGTACCATGACCGTGGGTGCCCTCATACAAGTAGACTTAGTTTCCCATGGGCCTGTGAAGTGGGGTAATTCTTGTAGAGAGTTAGACTCAAAGTCTAATCTTTCCTGAGATTGGGTGCTCTCCTGCTCCTCATAAATGGATGGGATATCTTGTGGGAATTGGTCATGTGCATCATCCACAAGTTCAATAGGAGGAGGGACTTCACTCTCTTTAGCCCATTTGTCTTCTTGAATCTCTCGTAGGAATTCTGGTGTGAATCGATTCATAGAAGAAGATGTGTCTGGCTCCGTAGAGTTAGGCACATAGGCTTCAGGCACATAGGCTTTCTGGGCAGGAAGACTTGCTCTTTCACTTGCCTTGTCCTTATGTTGAGAGGTGGGTTCCTTTTCTGATTGTGCAATCAGCTTCTCTATCCTTTCTAAGAGTCCATCAAAGTGCAACTGTGTCTTCGCTGAACTAGAGATGTTAAATAGGCGACTGGCTTCAAACATGGTCTGAGCCAATTCCACCATTTTAGCACAAATCTTGGTTCGTTCTAGCTCTAGTTCTGCTCTTGGGTAACACTTTTCATGATCAGTTACGTTTGACCCTTCTTGGATTCTGGCCTGATATGCTTTAAGCATCATATTAAGGTCTTCGGGAGTGGGATCTGCTAGGACTGATCCTACTCTAGGGGGTGGTGGAATTAGGTGAGGCGGGTTGGAAGGTGGCTGGTCGGATGGAGTTGGAAATGGTGGAGGTGGAGTAGTGTGAGAGGGAGTTTGAGATGTGAGTTCAGTTATCCTGGCTTTGGTTTCTCTTATGCTTTCCTCAAGTTCACTCATCTTTTTAGCCCATTGTCTTTTCATTCTTTCCCTACTATCTTTCCACGCTCTAGTCCTCTTCTTTGTCGTACTCTCTGTTTCACTAACTTTGAGGCTTTTTTCCTGACCTACACCCTGGTTTTGCTGCAGTGCTTGGGCTCTAGTGATTACTTGTACTGGTGCAGTGGAAGTCACACTCCCTGTGGAGTCTACCACTAACCCAACAATGTTGATAGGAGTGATTTTTGGCATATTATTGGGGTTCTTTGGGCAATCTCGTAAGAGATGCTCCTTTCCACATTCTTGGCAAAAGCCCTGAATCGTCACTGACTGGGGTTGTGTAGGTGGAGGCAAGGGACAGTCACGAATGAGGTGATCTCCTTGACATCTGTAGCATGGTCCTCTAGGGAATGGAGGTCTTACCTGTCTAGGTTGAGGCCTAGGATTGGGGTTTGTATACATGAGGTTTGTGTGATCTGACTCCCAACTAGGTTCACTCGGTTCTTCACTATAGTAGGACTCACCATGTTCAGGAGATTGCATGTAGTAAGCCTGGGGGCTATCGACATGTGTAGAATCAAAGCTATGGTCACTGGGGTCACTTTCAGAAAGCAGTGGTGTTACAGGGACTATAGCTCTATTCAGGTTTTCTTCTGCAACAACATACTTTACCGGAATCACATTAGCTGGAGCTGGGGGTTGTTGTGCTAGCACAGGCTGAGGCCTTTGTTGGTTTTGATAGGGTTGGTAGGTTTGTTGAGGCCTAGCATACTGCTGAGGTGGGTACTGGTTCTAGTATCTTCCTTGTTGAGGGTATGGCTGTGGGTACGTCTGCCTCACGGTTTGCTTATTGTAGGGGCAATCTTGCGCGGTGTGATTGGTGTACCTTCGTTCTATAGTGCAGTACTGGCTACTAGGATTAACTTGGGGTTGGGCCATAATGGGACATACATTCGCCATGTGGTCGCCACCACAAGTATAGCACCTTTTCACAGGGGCAAACCTTGGGATTTGTTTGCTAGTTACACCTAATTTCTGAGCTACTTTCTCTGCAAGTTCCTCGATTGATGTGGATTGCGTGGAAGAGAGGTTAGAGGCACTATCCGCATCTTTGTATATCTTGGAAAGCTCTAACTCCTCCCCTAGGTTATCCTCGATGTCAATGCACATGCGCACACACTCTTCTATGGTCCTAGGGTCCTTCAAGTACACATAAGATCTCAATTTAGTACTTAGCAATCCATCCAAAAATAAAGCCACTTGCTCCGCTGGTGTGGGTAGCTCCGAAACAGGGCATCTTTCTAAGTATTGCCTAAATCTTCTTCCTGCAAGTCTCACAGTTTCTTGGGGGGTTTGCTTGAAGCTGTGAATCAGCGAGGAGGTATTATGCCTTATGCCACTCATAGAGAATTCAATAATGAAAGCCTCTAGGAGTTGGTCTATGCTCCTGAAATGCCTCTCATTTAGTGGCTGAAACCATGTCAGGGCAGTGTTCCTAAGGGTCAGACCAAAGGCATTGTAGTGCGTGAATAGATCCTCCACTTGTTCAGCTCTCAGGACTTGCCTAAACTCAGCCACATGATCGTATGGATCTCCAGTGCCATCGAAGTAGTTCTTCATGGACTTAACTAGCTGAGTCGGTCTCAAAGTCCTTGTGTGCTCTCTAGGTCGTGGTAGAGGGAACTCATCCGCATTTCTTTGATTCTTGTGAGCTCTAAGTATCTCAGGTTCTACTCTATTTGTTTCCGTCCTCGTTCTTTCTCTGCCCACTGGGTTGGCAAAGCTTACTTCCGATCTATCTCTACTTCTGTCTCTTTGCATTTCATGAGCTTGGGATGTTCCCGCTCCAGGGTGACCATAGGATACATTCGATCTTGGTTGGGGGAAAATGAATTCACCCTTCCAAGTGTAAGCATGCCTATCATTTTCTGTCACCACAAAGATCCTCTCCGAAGCGTGATCTAAGTAGGTCACTCTACCTGGGCTATCAGGATCCTTAAACTCATAGATCATGATTGTTCCTATATCAATTGGCCAATCAGGTTTGTACCTCCAAAAGGCTTCGTCCGTCTCTCGATTGAGGAGCAAATCTATGCTCTTATTATCCTGGGAAATCCACTCCGTTGTGATAATCCTAGTAAGAACCGATTTACCTCGAGGGGTTCTAGGTTCTGCACCCATGTTTCCTTGCTCCAGGTCACCTAAGTCTGCTTCGGGGATCACATTTCCAAATTCGTCCGTCCTATCTGGGTGACCGGTGACTACGTATATGGTTCCTTCTTTGTCCAAGTATGCTCCATTTTCAAACTTGACAGCTGGGCGCTCTAGTCCAATGGATTGATCAGGATTCTTAATCTGTACCACAGATCTTCCTAGGCCGTCCTCATAGATGCTGGCCCCTAATCGGTTGGTCCTAAGGTATTCCAACTGCGTTTTGTAAGGGCCTTCTACCCTGTGCAGGTATGGCACTCCTGAACTGCCTGTAGGTCTCTCCATGCCTTGAGACATCTCTGATTCACTAGTATCAGAGCTAGGGTAATGCAAGTGGTGACTCAATTGCTGGGCCCAAGACCTCGCAGTATGATTGACACTAGCCTCTGAAGACCTAAGGCTTTGTCTATCTCTTACTAGGTGTCGTCCTGATCTAAGGTTCATATGCCTAGTTAAGTAGCCCGATTTTTTGCCCAGAGTACAGCCTCGTTGCCGATCAATTGGTATGAGTCACTTGATTCTTTTTAGTTATTTATCGTGTTTAAGGTCTTGTATGATATTACGTCGTCAGGAACACTTGAATGTTCTTTGTACTTTTAGGTTGATCGTTCCACGTTAAACTCTTTTCCTTTAGGATTCTCAATCGTACAAAGATTATGTAGTTATCTTGAACTTTGAGTATTTAGGTAACCTTCAACTTGATAGATGCCTATCGCCGCCCTGGCTTACTCCTCTCACTAGTCGTTCTTAGCCTAAGCTAGGAATTGACACAGGGAGTTGAGAATTTCCAGCCTTTTGTTTCCTGCTTGGTTGCCCTTGAATGCCCAGGAAGTGTGTTCCACTTACACTTGCTTAGAACGCCTTTCAATGCTCTCAATAGATCTGTAAGAGTTCCAAAGCTAGCTTTAAGATTTAAATTCTAAAGACAGAACCAATGATTTTCATTCCTGTAGCACAAACACTAACTTGCATAGTGATTTTTAGGAAAACAATTCTAAAGACCCCTGACTTTGATCCCCCTGGGTATCAACTTCAAAATACCCTATCTGAAAATCAACGCATTATCTTTATAAAAAACAGTTGAGGGCGTGTAGTATATGCCACGAGCTTTCCAACAAGCCCTAGAGCTCAAAAAATTGATTTCGTATGAAAAAGTTATGACTGTTCAGGGTTTAGGGGGTTAAGATAGGATTCAATCTGGCTGACAGATCCTAGGATTTTCTCCCAAATCACAAGTGTAGGAACCTCCAAAAATGCTAATAGATTGACTATTTTGCCCCAAAATTATCCCAAATTTTGAACAAAAGCAAACCCTAATTTTTGGCCGAAAAGCCTGTCAATCGCGATCGATAGGTCTGTCAATCGCGATTGATAGAGGTGTCCGTCGGGCCTGTCAGTCGCGATCGACAGTGTCAATCGCGATCGACAGGGTCGATCGTGGCTATCAATCGCGATCGACGGTATCAATCGCGATCGACACGTTTTCCGGGTTTTTCGCCAAAATTTCAGTCAATCGGGGGCCTATCAGTCGCGATGGACATGTGGCTACGCGTAAAAGTCAATCAATCGTTGAATTTCAGTCGTGCGATCGACGGTGTCAATCGCGACTGACAGAGGTGTCGGTCGTGGCTGTCGATCGCGATCGACGGTGTCAATCGCGATTGACAGGGTCCTACGTGGCAGTCTGTCGGTCGTGAAGTCTGTTGGTCGTGACTGACAGGGTCTGTCGGTCGTGATTGACAGGGTCTGTCGGTCGCGATTGACAAAAAAACACGAAATTTTTCTACTGTTTTAGGTGATTTGGGATGTGCTCATCATGCTTGTGCTAGTGGTGAACTTTGTTTTACCAAATGATCGAATTTTCTGTCGATCGCGATTGACAGAGGCTGGCGACTGCGAGACAGATTCGACGAGTTTCGTACCTGCGTAGAGTGCTGGGGATGATGATTCAGCAAGAACCTGCAAAATGCTCAAGAAACATGCAAAAACAGTGCAAGCAATATCGCTCTCTCGCTCTCTCTCACAAGTAGAATGAAGGAAATGAGGTGGAGATGGTGATATGATCAAAACTGAAAATTTCCGTGATGATGGAGATGGAGGTGGGAGATGGTGATGATGATGATGGTGATGAAGATGGTGAAGGAAAAACAAGAAAATAGATGAAAGTGAAGAAAATACCTACAACTTCAACGCGTCAACTCTACGTCTTACCATCACACGCTCGTCCTCAAAGTTCGATCCCCAGCAACGGCGCCAAAATTTGGTGTAGCTCAGTGATGAGTAGCACCTCCTTTAATGTCAATCCGGGAAGACGTGAGGATGGTATGAAGACCTCGAGCAAGTGGAGGCACAAGTGCGTGAGTGAGAAGCACACAAACATGCACACACATACACACACACGCGCACACACGGCAAGACAAAGAGCGAGAAGCAATGGAGTTCTTAGATTACTTTCAAAAAGCTCTTACAAGTTCGTTTCAATTACAATCTAACCCCAAAAAATGAGCTCTCTAGCTCCTTTTATAGTTTTTGGCTAGCTTTGGCCCTGTTCAGACCTAGTGTCCGGCCTAGTTAAAAATTAGGTTCCAGGGCTTATTTGAGGGCTCAAACGAGATCTAAAAAATACGAAAATTGGTAAGCAACTACTTCTAAGGCTCCTCAAGCTCAAGGACTCCTCGGCTTGCACAAAATGGAGCTACAAAAAGGTGAACATGGTATTTACAGGGGTTGTTAGTGATGAGAATCACTTTTAATTTGTGTAAGGATTTTGAAAAATTAAAGGGTTGCCTTAGTGCTAGATTTGCATGAATGCTCGTACTTGCTTCTTCATGAAGAAAATTATTGGCCTACTTGCCAGATCGTCGTTGACTCCCTTGTCTGCTTGTGCCTTCTCTCCCTTCTGACTCTCTTCTCTAACTGTCATGCCTCGTCAATCCTTCAGTTCCTTGTCTGCTGCTAACACATGTACATATACATATACATATACATATACATATACATGTACATATACATATACATATACATATACATATACATATACATATACATATACATATACATATACATATACATATACATATACATATACATATTCATATACATATACATATACATATACATGTGTTGGTAGCAGTCAGGGCACTCAGAGACCTACACGACAGGGAGACAACGAAGAGAGTCAGAACAAAGAGAAGGAATGAGTAGGCAAAGCAGTCAAAGAAGATCTGGCAAATAGGCCATCCAATTTTTCCAACCAAACCTCTTTTTAACAGTGTTTTCATCACTTTATGAACATTGTAAATACCGTTTTTGGTAGATTCGACTCCATTTTGGGCAAGCGCAGGAGTCTTGGAGCTTGAGGAGTATTAGCAATATTTATGTACCAATTTTCATAGTTTTCAGAGCTCGTTTGAGCCTCCGAAATAGCCTTAGAACCTAACTTTTAACTAGGCTGGACACTAGATCTTGACAAGACCAAAGCTAGTCAAAAACTATAAATAGAGCTAGAGAGCTCATTTTTGAGGTTAGCTTGTTGTAGATTTGAACTTGTATGATAACTCTTTGGCAATAGAAGTTACGCCATTGTCTCTCTCTTTGTTCTTGCCTTGTGTGCATGTGTGTGTATGTGTGTGCATGTTTGTGTGCTTCCCACTCACACACTTATGCCATCACTTGTTCGAGGTCTTCATACCATCCTCACGTCTTCCCAGATTGACATGAAAGGAGGTGCTGCGCATCACTGAGATACACCAAATTTTGGTGCCATTGTCGAGGATCGAGCTTTGAGGATGAGCGTGTGATGGTAAGATGTAGAGTCGAGATGTTGGAGTCATAGGTAATTTCTTCACTTTCATCTATTTCCTTTTGTTTTCTTCACCATCTTCATCAGCATCATCATCATCACCATCTCCCACCTCCATCTCCATGATCGCGACAGTTTCAGTTTTTTGGTCATAACACCCTTCCCATACCATTCCCCTAATTTCACTTGTGAGAAAGAGCGAGAGAGCGATTGTGTGCTTGTGCTTGTGTGTGTTTTTTTTGAGATCCTCTACAGGAATCAGCATCCCCAACAACTGTACCAGCTCCAACAGGTAAAATTTTTGACTCTGCAGATCCCGAGGCATTGACCTGTGTCAATTGCGATCGACAAAAAAGATCGACCATTTTGCTAAACCAAGTCCATAAACATGATGTGTAGGGCTAGAGCATCCTAAAAGTGTGTTTAAAATTTTGATATGCCTCTGTTTTTTTTCAATTGCGATGAACACGTCAATCGCGATCAACAAACGACGACGGATGATGGATCTGTCAATCATGACGGACAGAGTCAATGACCGTTTGACCACAACCGACAGAGCCCACACGTGCCACGTGTCAATCGCGACCGACCCATCAATTGCGATTGATCCATCAATCATGACTGACAGCCCCAACGGACCTGTCCATCGTGATTGACTCAGTCAATGATTGTTTGACCATGATTGACTAAAATTTTGGGCCACATGCCAATCTTGATTGACCCATGAATCGTGACCGACATCCACGACAGACCTGTCAATCACGATGGATAGGTTGATCACGACTGACACATCAATCGTGATTGATAGACCACTCGATCGCGATTGATGGGCCAATTCGGCATTTTTTAGGGCAAAAGATATTTGGTCTATTTTTGGCCAAAATTTGGGAAACATTAAGGGTTATTAGAGCATAATGAGGCCTTAGAAAACACTGTGAGCTATTCCTGTTTGCCTGTTTGCCTATTGTGATCTTGTTTTAGCCCTAGAACCCTAAATGGACATAACTTCCTCCTACGAACTCCGTTTTTAGTGATTTTGGTCTTGTTGGATAGGGTATTTTGAAGTTGACCATAGCCAAGGGGAAGAAAATTGAGGGATCTTGAGGATTGTTTTCCGTAGAGACAAAATGCAATTTGAGGGTGGTTCTTTAGCACCAACGAGCAAGGGATAAGCAAGTGAGGTTGGAAATTCTCTCAGCTCCCTCAGTCAATTCCTAGCTCAGGCTAAGAACGCATAGCATTGGAAGTAAGTTAGGGTGACGATAGGCACGGAACAAGTTGAAGACTATCTAAGTAATCAAGTTCAAGTCAAGATATAACATGTGCATGTGACGATAAAATTAAAGGAAAAGAACTAATTTTATTGCGATCAAATCCAAGTGCAAAAATTCATTCAAGTATTCTTGACGACACAAAATCAGACAAGATCATAAACACAATCACAATATCAAAGGAGTCTAAAGATTGATAAGAAAGAATCAGCAACGAGGTTGTACATTGGGTAAAAATTGGGGTTGTTCACTTAGGCATATGAACCTTAGATAGGACGACATCTAGGGAGAGATAGACAAAGCCTTAGGTCCTCAGAGGCAAGTGTCACTCAAACCGCTAGATCTTGGGCCTAAAAGTTGAGTGCTTATCCACACTACCCTAACTCTGAAACTAGCGAATCGGAGATGTCTCATAGAATGGAGTGACCCACAGGAAGTTCAGGTGTGGCCTACTTACAAAAGGTTGAAGGCCCTTACAAGACTCAACTAGAATACATCAAGACCAACCGATTAGGTGCTTGCATCTATGAGGACGGCCTAAGAAGATCTGTGGTCCAGATCCAAAACCCAGATCAACCCATTGGACTGGAACATCCAGTAGTCAAGTCCGAAAATGGTGCATATCTGGACAAAGAAGGAACCATGTATGTAGTCACCAATCACCCAAACAGGACAGATGAATTTGGTAATGTGATCCCATAAACAGATATAGGTGACCTAGAGCAAGGGAGCATAGGGGGAGAGCCTAGAGCCCCTCGAGGTAAATCAGTCCTGATGAGAATCATGAATCCCGAGTGGGTTCCCCAGGACAATAAGAGCATAGACCTACTCATAAACGGAGAGATAGACGAAGCCATTTGGAGGTATAAGCCTGACTAGCCGAATGAGGTAGTAACACTCATGATATATGAGTTTAAAGATCTTGAGAGCCCAGGAAATGTAACCTACCTAGACAACACTTCAGAGAGGATCTTTGTGGTCACACAGCATGGTAGGCACCCCTACACTTGGAAGGGAGAACTTGTTTTTCCCCATCCACGATCTAATGTCTCCTATAGTCACCAAGGAGTTGGGACATCCCAAGCTCATTATAGAAGTAGAGAGAGGCCAGAAGTAAGTTTTGCCAACCCCTTGGGAAGAGAAAGGATGAGAACAAAGACGGATAGAGAAGAAACTGAGAGACTAGAGCCCCAAGAAACCAAAGAAATTCTCAAGATTTTCCTTTGCCAAGGCCTAGAGAACACACTAGGACCTTGAGACCAACCCACCTGGTTAAGTCCATGAAGAATTGCTTCGATGGCACTGGAGACCCATACGGTCATGTGGCCAAATTTAGGCAAGTCTTGAGAGCTGAACAAGTTGAGGACCTATCCACACAATATAATGCTTTTGGTTTAACCCTTAGGAACACAACCCTTACATGGTTTCAACCACTACATGAGTGGTAGTTCAGGAACATAGACCAACTTCTAGAGGCATAATACTTCCTCACTGATTCATAGTTTCAAGCAGACACCTCAAGAGACGATAAGACTGGCAGGAAGAAGGTTTAGGCAATACCTAGAGAGATGTTTTGTTCGTGAGTTGCCCACTCCAACCAAATAGGTAGCTTTATTCTTAGATGGATTGTTGAGTACCAAGTTGAGATCATATGTGTACTTGATGGACCCAAGAACCATAGAAGAATGTGTACGCATGTCCATAGACATAGAGGATAATCTAGGGGAGGAGGTGGAGCTTTCAAAAATCTACAAAGATTTTGATAGCTCTATCAGCCTCCCTTCCAGCCAATCCACGTCTATTGAGGAACTTGCAGAGAAGGTAGTGCAGAAATAAGGTGTCACAAGCAAACAGATACCCCGATTTACCCTAGAGAGGCGATGCTATACTTGTGGAGGTGACCACATGGTGAACATATGTCCCATTATGGCTCAACCCCAAGTGAACCCTAGTAGTCAATACTGCACCATAGAATGGAGATACACTTATCACACCATGCAAGATTGCCCATACAATAAGGAAGCAGTTAGGCAACCTTATTCACAACCATACCCTCAACAAGGAAGATACCAGAACTAGTACCCACCACAACCATATGGTAGACCACAACAACCCTACCAAACCCAGTAGAGACCGCAACTAGTTCTAGCACAACAACCCTTGGACCAGCTAATGTGATTCTAGTGAAGTACGCAGGTGCAGAAGAAAATCTAAATAGAGCATTAGTACCAGTAACTCCATTACTTTCAAAAAGTGACCCAATTCATCATAGTTTTGACTCTACACATATTGATAGCCCCCAGGCTTACTACATGCAATCACCTGAGCATAGTGAGTCCTACTATTGTGAAGAACCTAGTGAACCTAGTTGGGAGCCAGAGTATGCAAATTTCATGTATGCAAATCCCAACTCTAGACCCCGACCTAGGCAGGTACGACCCCCATTTCCTACAGGACCATGCTATAGATGTCACGGAGATCACCTCATTCGTGATTGCCTGACGCCTGCCCCTACACAACCCCAATCTGTGACTGTTTGTTGTTAACCTTTGGAGTTGTCCTCTCCAATCATTTTAGCATAAAGAATCAACAATACATCTTATATTTGTCAATTCTTGAAGTATACAAGAAACCACAGCCCCTTCTAGATGATAGAATCCAAGAAATAAGAGAAAACTGGCTGGATTTCTGAGAAATGATGAAGATGAAGAGGAATTTCTAGGGTTATGATTATCTTGAGCAAAACTACATCATTTCCAATGATCTTGGTGTCTAAAGTGTGTTATTTTCTCAACAGAACACAATCATGAAGTCAAATCTCAAAAATGATATCTGTAACCTTTAGACGAGATAATCGCGATTCTGTGGAAACTGACGATTTTCATCTCCAGCCCTATTCTTTAGTAATTTCTCACTCAACACATCATGAAAAAACTCTCTTCATACACATTCATCAGAAATACACAATAGAAGCTTGCAAATTCCATGGATACACATAGAATAGACTCAACAAATCAAAGAAATTCACACTAAAGGAAGAATCACGATTTTGTGCAGGAAACTCTTCTCATTACTTGGATAGCATCAAATACAATTAACCAACCCTCTCAAAATAGAGGAAATTATCTTTTATACATTTTCAAGTGTCCCTTTTCACACTTGAATTTTGGTCCTTTTCCTTTCTAATCTAAAAATATGCTATCTAAGAGTTTCCAAAAATTCTAGAAAAATTACATATGATTCTAATTTACATGAGGAAGACTCTTCCTCATTTTTACATCATTTGCGTAAATATTTCTACAATTTTTTATCATTTTACAAATATTTCTCTTCAAAAAATGCTTCTTCTAACATTCTTCCCCTCCTAGACCTTTTGGCTCCTGACAAAAGACATTCTTGCTGATATACCATGAATGCTTCCTTCACTTCTTTTTTCTTTGGTATACCTGTGACAATAGGTCATGGCTTCTTCTTTCTGTATCTCAAATAATGCTTTTCTCCATTGCACAGCAGACTCTGGTTTATCTATTACATCTTTCTTCAGGTATTCTGTGTATGCAGCTTCATGCAGTGAGTCGAGATTTTTTTACTACTGACAAATTTCCAAATATTTTTTATTCTCTTTCAAAAAATCCATAATCAAATGCATCTTCAAAAATCTGGAGATAATGGCTACCCAAAAATATTGTTCTGCTATAATAAGCCATCAAACATATCCTGTCTGGTGTTTCACTGAGATCAAATAATAAAGCATCAGATGGAGAATTAAAGCCAATGTAATTGAGAATTCTGACATTTGTATCTGTAAAAGTCTCTATACATGCCAATATGAGTCTCATCACTCTGATTAGTAAAATACATGCTGGATCATTGACATCTTTGTATGTAGATATGACAGACTCTGCTGTGTCAACCATATACTTCTTTGTTGGCCATGTTCCTACCTTTGGTCCTGCTATCTTTAGAAAATTCAACCATTTTGATGGAATCTGTCCCTCCTTCCTTCTTTCCCAAAAGACTGTCCAATCCCTTCTCCTTACTACTGGACAATATGCTGGATTGATTTTTAACTATATTGGTGCTTCTTTCCATATTTTTTTGCATTCTTTATTAGCATCCAACCACCTATTTCTCCATTTAGGATTAGCTTTTTCAAATAACTCCTTTGTCACATTGATGTCTTCTTCATATTCTAAATACTTGTTTGGAGGTAATCCCACCCTTGCCAACTGATAGTTTTTAATGCTTTCCATAATCATGCAAAAGGGTATACCTAAGCCATCTGCAGCCCAATTGTGTTGATCCGGATTTATTCCTTTATTCAGAGCAAAATTAACAATCTGTTCCTCGTATTCATTATGCATTTTTCTAATAAATTCCATTTTGGATTCTCTCTCTATCAGAAGTTTCTAAACAAACTCTTCTGAGTACTCTTCTACTGGTGCTTTGTTTTCTTGTTCACCACCATGTTGGGTTCTGTCATCATCTCCTACTTCATATTCTTCTGCTTGTGTAGTCTCTACCTGATCTTCCACCTGGGTTTGTGGTTTTTCCAATTTTTTCTGTAGCTCTTCTATCTTCAACATTAAACTTTTATTTTGAAAGGTCCACAACTCTCTTTCTGATTTCCACTCATTTCTTTCCTTTTCTATACTCAACTTCCAATCACTTCTCTCTTTTTCTATATCCATATGTAACTTATTATATCCCCTCATAGAAGTAGCAACATGTATACTTGCTTGTTTTTCCAACTCCTTAGCTTCTTTCAACTCTGTTTGCAATCTCATTATTTCTTTGTTTAGATCTTCCTTCTCATCCTGTGTCACCTGTAAAGTCTTGCTTTCTTCCTTCAATTGGCCTTCTTCCATTAATAACTTGTTTATTTCCTCATTGGCTTTAACCATAATTTGATATGAACTCTGTAGGGTTCTGTATCTTCCTTCAGTTTTCTTCAGCTCCATCTCCATTTTGTTGCTATGCTCTAACTGTTTTGCACATTTCTCTTCAAGAAATTAAATTTTGTTATGTTGTTGAACTTCCAATTCTTCCAAGGAAATCACTCTGTTGGTCAAATCCTCATTCCTTTCTTGAATAATTTTTAACTCTTCTACTAACTGCTCCTTTTCTTTCCTGTGCTCATTAATGATTTTGCTGCCTCTTACAAACTTAGATTCAGCCACCATTCCTGATAGGATCATGTTTCTACTTGATGGTCTGAATTGTTCTATATTGCTCATAATAACCTTGCAAGCATATCTTATATCTTTAAGTATTCTTTCCAACCTAGCTTCTAATTCCATTTGTTTTACTTCTATCTGCTTTTCTTCTTTGCAGTCATTCTCTCCTTCATCTTCTTCCTCATACTCTATGACTTGGTGCTTTTGTTCTTCATAGCCCTTATCTGCTTTCATTTCTTCTTTGTCTGCAACATTTTCCTCATGTTCTAATATCTGATCCTCCTTCTTCTCATATCTTGATGTGTCTTTAATTGTCTCCATTTCTTCTGCCTTCTGTTTCTCCATTCCTTGTTGTTCTTCTTCAAGAAGATGTCCTTCCTTTTCCTGTACTTCCTTTTCCTGATTTAGAGTTGAATCAATCTCCACTGAGAGTTTTATTTGATCATTAATTATTTGCTCCTTTTGTCCTTCCTCTTGCTCATCTATATCCATGAGATCCAGATCTCCCTCTTGTCCCTGATCTTCTGTAGTTGTAAATTCTTCATTATGATTCAAGTCATATAGTATGTCTTCTATGCTTTGGTTTATCTCTTTTTCTGTATCCCCTTCTTCTACTTCTTGAACATTCCTCTTTTCCACTACTTCTTCTGTTTCCTTGATTTGATTTGTATCTTTTTGTTTGTATACTGAACTGCATAACTGAACTTCTTTTTCTTCTTTTAAATTTCCTTCATCCAATTTGAAATAGGTTTGATGTACAGGTTTTGTCCATATTGTCTTTAATCCTAAATCCACTAATCCATAGCTGAATTCCTTCCTTACTTCACTCTCTTCTTCCATCATTACTGCTTTGCCTTTCAGTAACCTTCTCTCTTCTTCAGGACTAACCTACTTTGCTGCTTCTTCTTGGACTTGTTTTCCCTGTAACTTCTCACTCAAGTCTTCTGGTGTTTTATTTTTTTCAGAGGCTTGTGTTATCACATTTGGTGTACTAGGCACTGATAAGTTCAAACTTTTCAACAAAAAGTTTTCAATATCACTTTCAGAATCTGAAGAAAATTGTGAAGAGCTTGCTATTCCTGATTTGTCCATTCTTGGTTCTTCCATAGCAATGGATTCCTCCTGCTTATTTTCTTCTACTATTACTTCCTCTGTCTCCATCCTTGGTACAGGTTCTGCTACTGATTTTCCTTTACTTTTCTTGGTTAACTTCCTCTTTTGTACAGGTTTCTTCTGAACCTTCTTCTTTACTACAATTGTAGTTCTAGTTCAGGAGGTCCTTGTAGCTCTTTGAAATATGCTAACAGTTCCACTTCTTTTTTTAAAAAAACTTCCTCTATCTCTGCTGCCATCATCTGATCATGCAGATCTTCGTAGTGTTCTACTTCTTCTTGGATCCAATCAGTTGCTTTACAAGAGTAGTCCTCCAACATCTTTTGATATTGAGCTTCATATACTGCCCTTTTATTATTTCCCTGAGTCAAATAGGTATACAACTGCTCTTTGCTTGTCTGAGGTGGGTGAGGATCATTTGAAGATTGTACTTGCTTCTGAGCAGCTTCATGCTCTTCCTTAGTTGCTTCCACCTGTTCCAATTCCACTTTTCTTGGATCCAATCTTCTTTTCTTCACTGGAATGACTTCTTCTGAAATTCCTTTTCTTTTCCTTTCTACTCCCCTCATGCTTGGTTGTGCTTCTGCTTCTCTTAGAGACATATTCCTAGAAGGACTTTTGATTCCTGTCATCAGTCTTCTGAAATATTGAGCTTCTCGTGCCAATTGTAATTGATCCTCCATCCCTAGAACATGATGTATTATTCTTGTTAAGAATTGAGATCCATTCATGTATTTCTTTTGCTCCCAATGTTTGGCTGCTTCCTTCAATTGCTCATGTATGTATGGTGTTACATCCATCACTCCAAAGGGCTTAGTTCTGTCCTTATTATTGAACATAATCAATGTTACTGATTTGTGTGGCATGGTGTATCTAGGCAGTTTTGGAATACAGAAGTATTGCAAAAACATTCTGATAGCATACTCTTCATTCTCTTTTCCTTTAAAATCAGGGAATTTGGAATATCCTGCATATGTAGCTTTATTTTTCTTGACAAAACTGTAGTCTAACTTGGTTCCCATGGTATAAAACTGAAGAGCTGCCCTGATATGTTCTGCTTTTATAGTAATGTTCACTTCCTGATTTTCTTTGCTCTTGACAGCACACCTGAAATATGCCTCATTGCCCTTTCCAACTTCCAACAGGCTGTTCATCACCTGTGCCACTCTTTCAAAATCTATAAAGAATATTGGTTCATCCAACAACCTGTGTATTCCTACTGCTTTCCATCTTTTGTAATTGACTGCAATTCTTTGGAATTTGTAAAATTCTTGACACAGCATAGTGTACTTGTAACCTCCAACTCCTACTGTAAATATGTGTTGGCCAATAATACCTAGAGTTTCCTTGAGCTCCTTGACTACCTTCTGTGCTTCTGGAATTTCTTGCTCTTCATCAAATTCCAGATCCACCTCCTCTTTTGCAGCTTCACTATCCAAGTACCAATGTCCTCTAGACAAAGTGAATGAGTCTGCTTTGAAATCATGGATTGGTAGTTCCTTTGAATTCACCATTCTGGAGAAAATATCACATCACACAAAAGAAGAACTCCACCCACATGAGTCACAAGAAATAAAAAATGACATTTGTTTTGAGATGAAATGAAAGAAGAATGAAAATAGAATCTCAATTAAATCGTGACTTCCTAAAAAACTCAATTAAAGTGATCATTACATGTGTAGCAAGATGTCTAGTGTTCTCTTCTCTTCTGACAACTTTTATAAAGAAAGGAAAGATTTGAAAACTATAATTAGTTGAAGAAAATTGAATAAAATTGAAAAAATAAAAATACAAAATAGAAACCTGCTATACTTCTATCTATTTCTTGCTTTGTGCTGTATAACTTATGAAGGAAAAATGGATAGCTATACTTCTATCTATATCTTGCTTTGTGCTATATAACTTATGAAAGAAAAATGGATAATTTTTCTCTCTTTTCTCTTTTATCTCTTTTTTTAATAATAATAGTATTATTTTTTTTCTCTTTTCTTTTTTATTAATAATAATAATATTTTTTTTCTTTTTCTTTTTTTTTTAATTATACCTTCAACTTCCTTTCTTCCCCTCCTATTTCTTTTCTCAGAAAAAGGATAAGCTAGAACAAATTCCCATTATTTTCAAAATGTCATATTCTTCTCTGTAACACTCTGATTTTCTTATCAAAGATCATAACTGCATATCAGATACTCATGTTCTTTTCCATTGAATCAAATCTGATTTTTTTACCCAATAATATTTAATCCTTGCTGACTTTGTTCTAGGGATACACCCATCTTCTTTTGATAAGCTGTTCTTGCTTAAGGTGACTATTATGGAAGCATGAGTACAAGGGTTCCAACAATGAGCTCTTTTCAGATATTCCTGTTGCTCCTCTTCTGGAGTACAATATTCCAATATGCCTATATGGTTAAGGTGATACAAGTGCCCAGCTAGCAGCATAAAATTCCTGCTTTGTAATACTTAATGTGTGTTGTTTCCAAATGTTCTACAAGGTCCCATGGTTAGCAAAGGTATAAAGTCATGGCCCATTCAGGAATACTTTCTACTTTGAACAGATATGTATCTGGCAGGTCATTATCTAAAGGTGAACTTGGTTCTTTAGCCTGGATTCTAGAAAATGATCTGCTCTCAAATGTGTTTTTCCCTGTCTGACCACCACCTCAAACTCAAACTCCATCAGTAGAAGAAACCATCTGACTATCCTATCAGTGTGACAAGGTTTGTTTACCACATAGAGTAAAGCTTGGTGATCCACAAAAAATTTAAACTTGTTGGCCAAAAGGTAATGTCTATATTTTTTCACAGCAAATATCATTCCCAACCCTTCCCTCTGAGTGGTTGTGTAATTTTTCTCTGCCGAATTCAGTTGCCTACTAGCATAAGCAACTGGGAAATCTAATTTGCTCCGTTCTATTGGTTGTGCTAACAGACATCCCAAAGCATAATTTGAAGCATCCACATGGACATGAAAAATTTTATCCCACTGTGGGGTTTTTAGAATTGGTGCTGTTACCAAACAAGTTTTTAGAGTCTCAAAAGCTTGGTCACACTCTTTGGTCCACTCAAATTTTGTGATCAAATCATACAAAGGTTTTGCTATATCAGCAAACTTGTGTACAAATTTTCTATAATACCCGCAATGTCCCATGAAAGTTTGAAGTTCCTTTACATTTGTTGGTCTTGGAAGTTCCACTATGGCCTTAATTTTTTTCTCATCAGTTGAAATTCCGTTTTTGGAAACTATGTGGCCTAACATTCTCCCTTGTCTTACAAAGAATACACACTTCTCTGGATTTGAACATACTCTGTATGTTTTGCATTTTTTGAATGTGTTTTCTAAATCTTCCAAATGATCCTCTCTTTTTAATGAAAAAGTACAAAGATCATCAACATAAATTTCCATTACATTCCTCAGGAATTCTTTGAAGATATGACACATCAATCTTTGAAAAGTTGCTGGGGCATTAGTTAACCCAAAGGGCATAACTCTAAAAGCATAAATTCCCCATTCTGTGGAAAAGGCAGTTTTATGTTGGTCTTCCAATGCTATGGGTACCTGATTATATCCTGAAAAGCCATCCAAAAAACTCAATCCTTCTTGCTCCATGATGTTGACTACTTGTAATGGTATGTTATTAGAAGTATTTTGTTATTTTTGAGGATTTCTTGGACAATCCTTTATTAAATGTTCCCTGCCACAATCCTTGCAATAGGCTCCTTCTACTCTTAGTGTGGGAGGTTGCGGACAGTCTCTAATGAAATGTTCCCCTCCACATCTATAACAAGTTATTTTTTGACTCCCTTTGAATTGAGGTCTCTGATTAGACATGTAATTATTCGTTATGTACATGAATGTAGCTGTATCCATTTCAATTCTCCCATTTCCCAAGTCTAGGGCTTGCAGCTCTGGTTCTCTCAGCTCATATCCTTCCCACTCTTCCTGATATCCTTCATTCCAATGATAATCTTCTTTGTATGGTGATCTTATTCTTGAGTTTCCCTCTTCTATTGGTGTATATTTGACTAGTACCACATTTGTTGGTAATGGTGGTTGTTGCCCAAGTACTGGTCTTGGTTGCTCAAAAAATCTAGATTCCCTTTGTGAATTATGTTGATTTGCATATTCTCTCTCCTTAATGGGTTGTTTATTGTAAAAGCATTCTTCTCTGGTATGATTTGTCCATTTTCTATGCAATTTCCTCAGAATTTTCACTTTTTACTTGTCCAATTTTTATTCTTCAACAATTTTATGGTTTTAATCCACAATTCCTAACTTTTCATCACCAGTTACTCCCTTTATCCTACTGGTGAAAATCGCGATTCTGTACTTACTTTCCAATTTTACTTATTTCATGCTCAATTTGCTCTGATATTTTTTGAAATTGAATTCCTTACCCCACTTTATGAAATTCTCTTACAACCTCTTACCTTTATACCCAAATGTGCAGGAAATAATTCAATTTCTTTTCCTTACAGAAAATCGCGATCCTGTGCAGAGAATTGTATTTTTTTGGACTTCTTTTTTTTTGCAATTTTGATTCTTCTTTCCTCTTAATCCTCTTCTAGATTCTTCACCAACTCCAAATCACTTATCACCTGCAATTTTACATCATAAAAAAAATTAGCGATCCTGTGAAGAGAATCGTGTTTTTTTGAACCTCCAGTTTTTTTCAGTTTTGGACTTTTCTTTCCACTTGGTCCCCTTTACTCTTAACAACAACACTTCAGTCCAACTTCCTAAGGAAAAAAGAAATTTGTTTGAATGTTTTAATGGATTTTATGAATTTTTTTAGTATTTTGCCCTAAATTAAGGTAAACACTTCACTTAGGGTTTCTTGTTTAGTGATCTATTGATCCTGTGTTTCCTGATTGGTTATACCCCTTTATGCTTTGCTATCTAATCAGTTCACGAGCAAAACTTCCCAAAGAAAAATGTGCTAAGAAGTGCAAATATCAATTTATGCAAAGATAAACTCAAACATTTTTCTTTTCAAGATGCAAATAAACTTTTTCTCAAGATTAGTACTTTGCCTTGTTTAACAAATGGATCTTATCTACTTGCATCTAGCTACTTTACTTGACTTTTCTCGATGCAATCATGTTATCTATCCCTAGATCAACAATTTTGCTTGGTACTTAGTCAAAAAGCACTTCTACAAATGCAAAGATAGACACATTTTACCTTGTCTTCAGCTTTCTTGATTTAGTTTTTCACACACCTGCACTTTACTCTCAAAAAATGATATGAGCAACTATCAATTTGCAAGAATTTCATCACTTCTTATTCTCAAAAGATTTTCTAATGCTTTCTTTTCCCAAAAGACAAACAAAGAAACCTACCTTTTCATGTTTCCATTTCTTGATTAAAGAGTATTACCTTTTCAATGTGTTCAATACCATCAACAATAGAAGATCCAGCAAGGTCCAACTTCAATGAAGCTTTTGCTTTACTCCCCGACAACGGCGCCAAAAAATGATGGTTGTTAACCTTTGGAGTTGTCCTCTGCAATCATTTTAGCATAAAAGAATCAACAATACATCTTATATTTGTCAATCTTGGAAGTATACAAGAGACCACAACCCCTTCTAGATGATAGAATCCAAAGAAATAAGAGAAAACTGGCTAGATTTCTGAGAAATGATGAAGATGAAGAGGAATTTCTATGGTTATGATTATCTTGAGCAAAAATACATCATTTACGATGATCTTGGTGTCTAAAGTGTGTTATTTTCTCAGCAGAACACAATCATGAAGTCAAATCTCAAAAATGATACCTGTAACCTTCAGACGAGACAATTGCAATTCTGTGGAAACTGATGATTTTCATCTCCAACACTATTCTTCAGCAATTTCTCACTCAACACATCATGAAACAACTCTCTTCATACACATTCATCAGAAATACACAATAGAAGCTTGCAAATTCCATGGATACACATAGAATAGACTCAACAAATCAAAGAAATTCACACTAAAGGAAGAATCACGATTTTCTAGAAGAAACTCTTCTCATTACTTGGATAGCATCAAATACAATTAACCAACCCTCTCAAATTAGAGGAAATTATCTTTTATACATTTTCAAGTGTCCCTTTTTACACTTGAATTTTGGGTCCTTTTCCTTTCTAATCTAAAAATATGTTATCTAAGAGTTTCCAAAAATTCTAGAAAAATTACATATGATTCTAATTTACATGAGGAAGAGTGTTCCTCATTTTTACATCATTTGCATAAATATTTCTACAATTTTTTATCATTTTACAAATATTTCTCTTCAAAAAATGCTTCTTCTAACAGTGACAATTCAAGGCTTTTGTCCCGATTGTGGAAAAGAGCATCTCTTGCGAGATTTCCCAAAGAACCCCAATAACATGCCAAAAATCACTCCTATCAACGTTATTGGATTAGTGGTAGAATCTACAGGAAGTGTAACTTCCACTGCACTAGTGCAAGTGATCACCAGAGCTAAGGCTTTGCAGCAGAACCAAGGTTTAGGGCAAGAAAAGACTTTCAAGGTTAGTGAGACTGAGCGCATAACCAAGAAACAGACGAGAGCCTGGAAAGATAGCCGAGAAAGGATGAAAAGACAATGGTCTAAGAAGATGAGCAAACTAGAAGAAAGCATATGAGAAACAAAAGCCGAAATTGTTGAACTTACCTCTCAAACACACTCTCACATACCACCACCACCTCCATCCCTACCACCACCTTCCAACCCATCTCATACAATTCCACCACCCCCTCTAGTAGGATCAGTATTAGCTAACCCCACTCCTGAGGACATAGACATGATGCTTAAAGCATATCAGGCGAGAATCCAAGAAGGGCCAAATGTGACAGATCATGACAAATGTTACCCCAGAGCTGATCTAGAGATAGGAAGAACCAAGCTTTGTGCTAAAATGGTAGCATTGGCTCATACCATGTTTGAAGACAATCACCTCTTCAACTACTCTTGCTCAACTAAGGCACAGTTGCACTTTGATGGACTGTTGGAGAAGTTAGAGAGCATAATTGCAAGATGTGGCAAGGAAGCCACCCCCCAAGGAAGAGAAAAGGTAAGGGAAAGAATAAGCTTTCCCCCCCAGGAAGCTTATGTGCCTAACTCCACAGAACCAGACACCTATTCTTCTATGAATCGGTATTCACCAGAATTCCTGCGAGAGATTCAAGAAGAGAAATGGGCTAAAGAAAGCGAAGTCCCTCCTCCCATTGAACTTGTGGATGACGCGCATGATCAATTCCCATAGGACATTCCTTCCATTTATGAGGAGCAGGAGAGAGCCCAATCCCACGAGAGATTAGACTTTGAGTCTAATTCCGTACAGGAACTACCCCATTTCACAGGCACATGGGAAGCACAGTCTACTTGCATGAGAGCACCCACGATCATTGTAAGAAATGAAGACTCTGTCATCCCTAAGAACACAGAGGTAGTGAAAAACACTAAAGTGCAGTGCAACCTCACTTTAGAAGAACTACTCGAGGTTAGGCCAGAACTGTGGAAACATGTAGCCAATCAAGTTCCAGAAGTAGCAAAACCTCATTCCTAGGTAGGATCTCATAGAATAGTTCCAGAAATACCCTTGGACAAGATAGGAAACATGAGCAAAGGAGAAGAAGGAAACACCTATCTTCGCATTACCCATCAGAGATACATAACCAAGGCAATTTTGGACTCACGTGCAGGAGTTGCAATTGCTACCACTTCTCTATGGAAGCATCGGGGAAAGTCAGCACTCAGGCCAACGAGAATGAAATTGCAGATGGCCGATGGTCACATTGAACGACCCTTAGGACTGCTAGAAGGAATAACTCTCACTACATGTGGTGTCGAGTTTGATCATACTTATTGCTATATGTGACTTTAGCAAGAATCATGCCTATGAGATGATTCTGGGAAGACCATTTATGTGGCAGTTGCAAGTGGTATAGGATTGGGGAACCAATTCCTTGTACTTGCAACACTTAGGTGTCATGACCAAAGTTAATCTCAAGGATTACTCTCATAGAGATGTACCCCCCATCCAATGGAATCCCATCCATAGATTCAAAGATGATACTGAGTCAATGCATTCCATAGGATCAAGATCCTCATGGATGCATGGAGACACCCACTTGTGGATGTGTAAAGTGGCAGTAGAAGAAGAGAAGAGAGAAAAAGCCAGAGAGATAGGTGCGAAGGAAACTCATAGATCAATCCAAGACCCAACCTATGCACCTGTAGTTTTCCCAGACAAAGAGTTTGAACCTCATGGTTGGGCAGAAATTTTAGCAACAATAGATGTAGCCATCAATGAAGAACAATGGACACCCCACTGTGACGAGGATGGCTATAACATCTCAGTCTTCACAATAGAGCCAACCATGTGTGATTTGGTTATAGAAGAATGCGAACCTAGCACTGATGCATTTGAGGACGCAAGCGACTCCGATCTAGAGTCAATCATTATGGACCCACCTTTTGCATCAGATGAAGAATATTTCTACAAAGTGGAAGTTCACCCTTAGAGACATGAAGAGATTACCAATGATGTGAGGTTAACCACACAAGTGATCGCCAAGAATGAAGGTAAGAAAAAATAGAAGAAAGAAACAACGACAAGAGAGGAAGAATCTTTGTTCAAGGTCCCTAAAAATTTTAAGAAATATTAAATAGAAGATATGAAAGTCATGGTAAGAATGCCTAAACACAAGAAAATAGTTGTAGCCATAGAAGAAGGAGAAGAAAGATGCACTTACATAGGACATGACCTGATGGACGAAGAGGAGCAAGAGTTGATCGCCTTGCTAAGAGAATACAGAGATGTATTGGCTTGGAGCTACACGGACATGAAAAGTGTAGACCCTGACATATGCTCACACACTATCCCCATGAACTCAGATGCCAAACCCTCTAAGCAAAAGCCATACACATATAATGAGAATTAAGCTACCAAGATCAAAGAAGAGATAGAATGCTTGGTGGAAGCTGGATTTATCTATGAAATTGAACACACTGAATGGGTGTCCCACATTGTAGTGGTACCCAAGAAGAATGACATTGTCTCTCTCTTTGTTCTTGCCTTGTGTGCACGTGTGTGTGTATCTGTGTGCATGTTTATGTGCTTCTCACTCACACACTTGTGCCATCACTTGTTCGAGGTCTTCATACCATCCTCATGTCTTCCCAGATTGACATTAAAGGAGGTGCTACTCATCATTGAGCTACAACATGTACATATAAATATACATATACATATACATATACAAATACATATAAATATACATATACATATATATATACATATACATATACATATACATATACATATACATATACATACACATATACATATACATATACATATACATATACATATACATATACATATAGATATACATATACATATACATATACATATACATACACATATACATATACATAAACATATACACATACATATACATATACATATACATATACATATACATATACATATACATATACATATACATATACATATACACATACATATACATATACATGTACATGTACATATACATTTACATGTAGATATACATATAGATATAGATATAGATGTACATGTACATGTACATATACATTTACATATAGATATACATATAGATATAGATATAGATATAGATGTACATATATACATATACATATACATATACATATACATATACATATACATATACATATACATATACATATACATATACATATACATATACATATACATATACATATACATATACATATACATATACATATACATATACATATACATGTACATATACATATACATATACATATACATATACATATACATATATGTTAAAAGTTAAGCTTCAAGCTACAAATTCGTGGGGAATCTTTTATGGACATGTGGAGCAATCAAAGGAAGCCAAAAGCCACAAGATTCCATCAAGAAAAGTCACTCAACCACTCCCCAAGTCATCTCAACTAAGTCCTCCAAGTTAAGAGGCTGATTTGGAAAGGTAGTTCCTAGATATTAGGGGCACACTTCTCACTATAAAAGGAGCATGTATCCCGACTTCTTTTGGCCCATCTTCTTGGAGTTTTAGCTCATGTAAAGTGAGAACTAAGTGCTGGAGTTGTGATAAGCAAGCCCCTTGCTTAAGCTAGCCCCTTGCTTGCTTGTTTGTTTTCTTTTAGTAGGCATATCTATGTGTGTGCGCAGGCAGTGTTGCAACTCTCTACCCCTGAGTTGTTAGCATTGGTTCTCCCTAATATTGTATCCATTTGATGTAATTCTTGTCTCATTGGATAGCTATTAGAGTCTATTTTATGCTCACTAAGTCTCTGGATCATTCTCTGAGTAATCTGGGAGCAACATTCATTTTAGTGAAGTTGTGTGATTGATATCTCTCTTGGTGTGTAGGCTCTGTTGGAAATATTTTGCTCTCTGTTGTAAGGGCTGGTTCTCCTTCTCTATGTATCCATTTGCTATGATTTTGGTGTCATTGGGTAGCTATTAGAGTCCTTTAAAGTTGACCCAAGCGTGAGATTCATTCTCTGTATAATCTCGGAGAAAAGATTGCTGGAGTGAAGTGAGGTATCTGCTTGACTAGCAGTTGTGAGCATTCAACTAGCTCATATTGTAGACATTGTTTCTCCTTGTGTAAGCATCCATTTGAAGTGAAATTTGTTTTGTTGGAAAGCTCTTGGTGTCTACTAGAGGTCTACAAAAGCTCACTGGAGTTCTCTGCATAAGCTATGAGAAAGAGCATTTTTGGTGTGCAGAGGTCAAAGAAGGATACCTGTGGAGGTCATTCACGCTTCGTCATTGCTTAGGGGTTGAGATACTTCCCCCATCAGTGGTATCAGAGCATTTGGGCAACTTGGAGGCATCACATACAAGCAAGAAGACCTCTTGGAGTTGGTGGTTGAAGATTTGCATCAACAAAAGCTTCTTGGAGGTAGCTCACATCAAGGGGGAGCTATTCTACTCAAATTTGCAAGAACACAAGGTGTCCATCTAAGGAAAGCTTTGGATTGAGGTAAGCTCGGAGCCTCATTTTCATTTTACACACATTGGAGCATTAGCCAAGGGCTAGGTCAAGTATCAAAGACTAGATAAGGGAGACTTCAACACCTCAAATTGAAAAGCTAGACAAAGGTAACTATCAACCATGGAGATTTAGGGTCTCCAACTATCTTATGGGCAAGGGCCTTTGGGGGTTGATTAGTGGAAGTGAACCAAGACCTAGGTTGGATGAGAATCCAACCAATGACCAGAGAAGGGCCTTTAGGGAATGGAATGAAAGATACAAGAGGGTTATCTTTATTCTTTCCCAACACATTAGCAATAGCATGATCGGCCATATCCAAGACTTGGATTCAAGCATGAAGGTATGGGAGACACTTGAAAGGCTTTATTCAACAAGCATCAAAGCAAGGAAGATCCAACTCAAGAATGAGCTCAACAGCCTTAGGAAGAGCTCAGGGAGTAGCATAAATGACTACATACTTAAGGTCAAGGAGTTATCAGATGCATTGGGATCCATTGGAAGCCACATAGACGATGACGATCTTGTGGCTTATACTCTCAATGGTTTGAGAGATGATGAGAAGTGGAAACCCTTTACCACTTCAGTTTATGTAAGGGATAATCTTCCTGATTTTGAGCAATTGGTTGCTCTCATGGTCACCGAAGAAATGAACATAGGTGGAAGTTCAACTAAAAGCAAGGATGCACAAGTTTTCTATGCAGGTAATCAAAGGGGCAAAGGAAGACAAGGACAAGGAAGCGGCAAAGGAAGGTTTGGAGGAAGGCAAGGCCACTCAAGCAATCAAGGACATGACCAAGGCACCTCATCACAAAGAGGGAGAGGAAGAACAAGAGGAAGAGGAGGACGACATCAACAAAACAAGAATCAAGATGGTGAAGGATGTTACATATGTGGCAAGTTTGGCCACTATGCTAGAGATTGCTACCAAGGAGGAAACCAAAGGAGCTATAATCAAGGTTCTTCATACAAAGGCCAAGGTAATTATGCTTCTACAAGTTCAGAAAATGACAATCTCTTGATGATGCACATGAATGGGAATTCAAGCAAAGTAGATAACACTTGGTATATTGATAGTGGATGTAGCAACCATATGAGTTGCAATGCTTCTTGGTTTACTAATCTACATGTTCCCAAAGGTAAAGGACATGTAGAAACAGGTGATGATACAGCCCATGAGATCTCCCATGTTGGAGATGTAGCTTTCGATGACAAGGAGGAAGGAAGATGTCTCAAGGATGTCTTGCATGTACCTACTATCACAAAGAACTTGGTGTCCGTTGGGCAAATGGTTGAAAGAGGTTATCAAGTAAGGTTCAACAAAGGTGGATTCTTTGTGGAGAACCCTAAGCAAGGTTACAAGGTCATAGCAAGAGGAAAGAAGCAAGGGAGACTCTTCACTTTGGAGGTAAATTCTCATTCCACTCAACATGTCTACTTCACATATGGAAACAAGAGGATTTCGGAGTTGGAATTGTGGCACAAGAGGATAGGTCACATCAACATACAAAGAATGAAGGAAATGCAATTCAAGAGGCTGGTTGAAGGTCTTCCCAACTTCCAAGGACAAGGTATGAAGCATTTATGTGAATCTTGTCAACTAGGGAAGCAAGCGAGACTTCCATTCAAGAAGAGTGGCTACATAAGCCAACATCCATTGGAGTTGATACATACAGATGTGTGGGGGCCAACCAAAGAGCAACCCATTGGAGGTAACAAGTACTTTGTCACTTTTATAGATGATTGCACAAGGATGGTTTGGGTTTATTTCATCAAAAACAAATCAGATGTGTTTACATGTTTCAAAGCATTCAAGGCAATGGTAGAGAAGGAAACAGGTACATATATCAAGAAGCTAAGGTCCGATGGAGGGGGAGAATATTTCTCAAATGAGTTTTCTGATTTTTTAATGGATCAAGGCATCAAGAGGCAAGTAACATGCAGGTACACACCCCAACAAAATGGAGTAGCAGAGAGAAAGAATAGATACATTGCCGAGATCGCTAGAGCAATGCTTAATGAGATGAATGTACCTAACATGTTTTGGAGTGATGCAGCAAATACCGCCGTGTATCTTATGAATAGGGCTCCTACCTCAGGGATCCATGGCTTGACACCATATCAATCCTATTATGGTAAGAAACATGATCTTTCCCACTTGAAGATATTTGGATGTATTTGTTATGTACATGTGCCAAGTGAATTGAGGCACAAGCTACAACCAAAGGCAGAAAAGTGTGTGTTTCTAGGATATTCAAATGATCATAAAGGTTACAGGTGCTTCAACCCAAACACAAAGGACTTGAGGATATCAAGGGATGTAGCATTTGATGAGCTACTCCCTTGGTATAAGAAGTATGATTGTATGCAGGACTATGAAGAAGAAAAGCATGGACATGATGAAGAACAAATCGACCTAGAGCTAAGCGGCCCAAGGGGTTCCATCAATGAAGATAGTTCAAGCATGAACTCACCATGGAGGGGAAGATCTTCATCAAGCTATGAAGCACAATCAATCAACAAAGGCAAAGCAACATTGGTGGAGTTGGATGAAGAAGGTAATGAAGTTGAAGATGATGGACACATGATGGAGAAAGAAGCCATGTCAAAGAAAGAGATCAAGTTCCCAAGGCAAAGGAGGTTTATTCCTCCAAAAGGTGAAGAAAGGAAGTCTTCTAGAGTTAATTATCCAACTCAAAGGTTTACTTATGATTCATACATGGCAACTCATTATGCATATATGAACAAAGTAGTAGAAGATCATGAGCCCGATTGCTATGAAGATGCAAGTAGGTACACCGAATGGAAAGAGGCAATGCAAGAAGAGATCGACGCACTTGAGCAGAATCAAACATGGACTCTAGTGCCCAAGAAGGGTGACATGAAGGTAATAGGTAATAAGTGGGTGTATAAAGTAAAGAGGAATTCAGATGGATCTATTTCTAGGTTCAAAGCAAGATTGGTGGCCAAGGGTTTTGCACAAACCTATGGAGTGGACTTTGAAGAGACATTCAGCCCCGTGGAAAAGATGAGCACCATTAGGACACTCATTGCAATTGCTGCTAGCAAAGGATGGAAGCTTTTCCAATTGGATATCAAGAACGCCTTTCTCAATGGAGACTTGGAAGAAGAGGTATACATGGAGCAACCACTAGGTTTTGTTCATAAAGAGTTTCCACATCATGTTTGTAGGTTGAAGAAGGCACTTTATGGCCTAAAGCAAGCTCCAAGGGCTTGGAACCAAAGATTGGTGGACTATTTGATCAAATGTGGTTACAATCAATGCAAGGTGGATCCATCTCTCTTCATCAAACAAAGAGGAGAACTTGTAGTCTACATGTGCGTGTATGTAGATGATCTTATCATTACAGGTAATGATACAAAGGGCATTGAGGAGATCAAGGCAAAGCTTGGAAAGGAGTTTAGGATCTCTGATCTTGGAGATCTTAGGTATTTTCTTGGCATTGAAGTTGTATACAAAGAAGAAGGTATTATGCTCATACAAAGGAAGTATATTCTAGACCTACTTGAGAGGTTTGGGATGCTACATTGCAAGCCTATTTTAAATCCCATGGAAGTTAATGTAAAGCTAAGCTCCATTGATGGAAAGCCATTAGAGGATGTAACCTTGTATCGATCTATTGTAGGATCTTTCAATTATGCCACAATAACTAGGCCCGACATAGCATATGGAGTTGGAGTGTTATCACAATTTATGCATAGTTCAAGGACTACACACTTGCAAGCTGCAAGAAGAATGTTACGATATCTCAAGGCCACTATAAATGAAGGATTGTTCTATTCATTTGATGATGATATGCAGGTCAAAGCTTATTCTGATGCCGATTGGGCCGGTTCGAAGGAGGATAGAAGAAGTACAAGTGGTTACCTAGTCATGCTAGGTAGCAAGATCATCTCATGGATTTCAAAGAAGCAACCCACGGTGGCATTATCTTCCACGGAGGCTGAGTATAGAGCTTTGGCTCAAGTCACATGTGAGCTAATGTGGATTAAGAAGTTATTTATGGAGCTTAATTTGCAGGTTGACACATATCCAATTTTTTGTGACAACATGAGTAGCATTCATCTAGCATCGAATCCTGTCTATCATGCTAGAACCAAGCATATTGAAGTGCACTATCACTTCATAAGGGAAAAGGTGATATCCAAGGAAGTTTCAGTACATCATATTGGTACCAAGGACCAAGTTGCGGACATGTTTACAAAGGCTTTGGATGGGATGAAGATTTCAAAATTCAAGCAATGCATCAACATGAAGGAGCTTGGATGAGAACGAAGAATTGAAGCTTGAGGGGGAGTGTTAAAAGTCAAGCTTCAAGCTACAAATTCGTGGGGAATCTTTTATGGACATGTGGAGCAATCAAAGGAAGCCAAAAGCCACGAGATTCCATCAAGAAAAGTCACTCAACCACTCCCCAAGTCATCTCAACTAAGTCCTCCAAGTTAGGAGGCTGATTTGGAAAGGTAGTTCCTAGATTTTAGGGGCACACTTCTCACTATAAAAGGAGCATGTATCCCGACTTCTTTTGGCCAATCTTCTTGGAGTTTTAGCTCATGTAAAGTGAGCACTAAGTGCTCGAGTTGTGATAAGCAAGCCCCTTGCTTAAGCTAGCCCCTTGCTTGTTTGTATGTTTTCTTTTAGTAGGCATATCTATGTGTGTCCGTAGGCAGTGTTGCAACTCTCTACCCCTGAGTTGTTAGCATTGGTTCTCCCTCATATTGTATCCATTTGATGTAATTCTTGTCTCATTGGATAGCTATTAGAGTCTATTTTATGCTCACAAAGTCTCTCGATATCTCTCTTGGTGTGTAGGCTCTGTTGGAAATATTTTGCTCTCTATTGTAAGGGCTGGTTCTCCTTCTCTATGTATCCATTTGCTATGATATTGGTGTCATTGGGTAGCTATTAGAGTCCTCTAAAGTTGAATCAAGGTTGAGATTCATTCTCTTTATAATCTCTGAGAAAAGCTTGCTGGAGTGAAGTGAGGTATCTGCTTGATTGGCAGTTGTGAGCATTCAACTATTTCATGTTGTAGACATTGTTTCTCCTTGTGTAAGCATCCATTTGAAGTGAAATTTGTTTTGTTGGAAAGCTCTTGGTTTCTACTACAGGTCTACAAAAGCGCACTGGGGTTCTCTGCATAAGCTCTGAGTAAGAGCATTTTTGGTGTGCAGAGGTCAAAGAAGGATACCTATGGAGGTCATTCATGCTTCGTCGTTGCTTAGGGGTTGAGATACTTCCCCCCTCGATATACATATACATATACATATACATATACATATACATATACATATACATATACATATACATATACATATACATATACATATACATATACATATACATATACATATACATATACATATACATATACATATACATATACATATACACATACATAAACATATACATATACATATACATATACATATACATATACATATACATATACATATACATATACATATACATATACATATACATATACATATACATATACACATACATAAACATATACATATACATATACATATACATATACATATACATATACATATACATATACATATACATCTACATATACATATACATCTACATATACATATACATATACACATACATATACATATACATATACATATACATATACATATACATATACATATACATATACATATACATATACCTATACATAAATCTATACATATACATACATACACACACACACACACACATATATATATATGTATATCTATATGTATATGTATATGTATATGTATATATATATATATATATATATATATATATATATATATATATATATATATATATATATATATATATATATATATATATATATATATACATATATATATATACATATACATATACATATACATATTAAACATATACATATACATATACATATACATATACATATACATATACATATACATATACATATACAAATACATATACATATACATATACATATACATATACATATACATATACATATACATATACATATACATATACATATACATATACATATACATATACATATACATATACATATACATATACATATACATATACATATACATATACATATACATATACGTATACGTATACATATACCTATGCATATACATATACATATACATGTACATATACATATACATGTACATATACATATACATATACATATACATATACATATACATATACATATACATATACATATACATATACATATGCATATACATATTGTAGCTCAATGATGAGTAGCACCTCCTTTAATGTCAATCCGGGAAGACGTGAGGATGGTATGAAGACCTCGAGCAAGTGGCGGCACAAGTGCGTGAGTGAGAAGCACACAAGCATGCACACACATACACACACACGCGCACACACGGCAAGACAAAGAGAGAGAATCAATGGAGTTCTTTAGATTACTTTCAAAAGCTCTTACAAGTTCGTTTCAATTACAATCTAACCCAAAAATGAGCTCTCTAGCTCTTTTTATAGTTTTTGACTAGCTTTGGCCCTGTCCAGACCTAGTGTCCGGCCTAGTTAAAAATTAGGTTCCAGGGCTTGTTTGAGGGCTCAAACGAAGTCTAAAAATTATGAAATTTGGTACGATGGTACTTCTAATACTCCTCAAGCTCGAGGACTCCTCGGCTTGCACAAAATGGAGTCTATTCTACCAAAAACGGGATTTACAATGTTTGTGTAGTGATTAAAATCACTTGAGTTGTACATAACCCATGGGAAAAAATGATCTGACCTTGTTGCCGTATCGTGCATGATTCCTCTGTTGCTTTGTGTGCCAACACTCCCCCCTTCCTAGCGTCTGTCGCCCCTGATAGACCTTTGTTCTCGCGGGTGGTCGATGTAATATTGGATGACATTGGTGGCCAGTTCATGTTCTCCTATCCTTAAGCCTCTTGCTAGATCGGCTTCCAATGCCTCCCAATTTATTGCACCGGGGGTCTCGGGTTGCGGGGTGGTGTAGTACTCTGAATACATTGCTTGTTCACAAGCAAACAGTTGAAGCAGATGTGTCGGCTTTGGTGCAAAAATCTCCGAGTGATACTCCCAGAAACCTGATTTGAACATTTCTTCGAAGGTCTGTTTGTAGCAGGCGGGGAGGTATTTGATGTGCGCATGCCAAGCGTAAGCCACACGGATACTGGGGGTGGTGCTCATGTCATACACCAGGTCGTAATTTCCATTGCTAAACCCCGGAAGACGTACCTGTGGTACGGCTGCATTTCTAAAGGTCTTCAGCACTACTTGCATCATATCTAAGATTTTAAGCATCATTTGCGCTGCTACATCTGGCATGGGCTTCAAGCGCGGCATCCAGTGGCGAATGGTCCCCATCATATATGCTACCGATGGTGGTCCTTGTGGTGGCGCGATGTACGGGTAGTTCAGCCATTCCTTGCATTGCGCATTGTTCTGTACCTTGATATTAAATGCCTTCCACGACCTGCGTCGGGGGACTGGACCGTAGCATGGGTTGTACAGGAGGTGCAACGGCGCGTTGTTCCATGTGCGTAGCATTTCTGGATAGGTCTCTAAAAGTTTCTGCCGCCATGTTGGTTGACGAATCTTGCCTTTTCGCACCTCTGGAGGAAGGTCTTCGGGTTGAAATTGGGTCGCAAAAGTAGGAATCTGACCCGTGACTTTTTGTATTTCTGCATTATAATCAGCCAAGATGATATAATATGGCCTGTACTGGAGTTCCGATGAGAGAATCAGGCGTCTCGATGACAAGTTCTTGAAGTAAGCTGATTGTAACACAGTCTCCTCTATGACCCTCATGGCCTGATTTTGCACTACGGTACGCTCTTCGTGCGAACTCCCGATTTCCTCCACTTGTCGTAACCATGGCGGCCGTGGTGCCTCGAACGTGTCCTGCGCTTCTTCTGTTTGTTGGCCTCCTGGGAATGGTTGCGAATCATATTCTTCATCAAACGTTTGTTCCACAGGAATTTGCACAACTTCTTCGTCCGTGGGAGCCTCCGGAGGGGAAGATGGTCTCTCATATTGTAGTAGGCGTGTTTGCAATTCAGTTACCTGTTTCTGGAGATCTTTTATGGCCTCTGCGTCTGAGAGAAGCGAAGCCGCAGAGGGGGTGGTTGGGGTGGCAGCTGTTGGTCCTTGTTGGTGTTCCTGCTTCAGTTGTCCTAGCTCCTCCGATAGCTTATCATGTGCTTCGCGCAGCATGGCATAATCTTCCAATATAATCTTGATATTATCGGGGGTCACTGCTTGAAACTTGGATGGGCTGATGGGTGCCCCCGGTGTGCTCTCAATAGCTGCCTCCAGGTTCTCTTGATTTTGTATTTGCAGACGTCTGTTCTCTTCCTGAGCAGCCGCAAGATGGCGTTTAAGTAGTGCCATATTTCGCTGAAGTTTTGAGTTGCGTTCCAGCTGTGTCCGTAGGTGACCTTCTACCACCTGCACTGCTTCCTGATCTACGTTCTGTAGCTGTACCTCCAATATATTGTGGGCTTCTTGGAGGGTGTGGAACTGTGTGTGGAGGCGAGTGTTCTCCTCTTCTAGTGCCGCAAGGCGGTGCTGTAGTGTCGCTGAGTGCTCTTGCAGGCGTTCGTTTTGTTGCTGGAGCTGAATGTAATCTGTTCTTAAATTTGATATACAAGCCAACATGGTGTCCAATGCATTTCCTATAGATGAGTGGGGGGTGTTTACCGTGGAAGATGCATGGGAAGGGAATTGGGGAAGGGAGACAGTGAATGATGTGTCTATGAAAGTTGTGTGTGTGGGTGAAATTGGTGGAGGGGGAATGGGAGGAGGTGAAACCGTGGGTGGAGGTGCCGTGGGTGGTGAAATGTCCATACCTTCAGGAGTGGGTGTTAGTGTGGGGCCTGCCATATACATTGGTATGGTAGGTGGTGTGTGTGTGGAAGTGGTGAATAGATGTGATGTGGGGTGGGGAGCTGAAGAGGCAGGGAATGGTTGAGAGCCTGGTTGAAAAGCTCTAGCAAAAATGTCCTGGAGGGATTGTAGAAATGGAGAAAGGGATATCGGGGGTTGGGGTCGTAAATTTGAGAAGGGTGAAAAGGGTTGCGTGGTAGTAGGGAAGCCCATGAATGTGGATCTGGGGTCAGGGTGGCCCGTGGCTGAAGGCATTGGGGATGGTTGTCCTAGGGCAGGCTCGGGAAGGGTTTCAGTGGGTTGTGTGGTGATGGGGTTTGCGTCAAAGATCGGGTTATCAGTGGTGGAGAATAGGGTGGCACTAGAGATGGGAGTACGAAAGATGAAGGTTGGGTCAGTGGGTTGAGTGGTCGATGGGATTTCCACTGTCTCTGTTCTAGGAGGTGATGGTGGGGGAGTAGGTGGTAGTGGTTCGGTGGACTCCTCATGGGTGGCGGGGTGCTGTTGACTAGCTGTTTGGGAGGTTGGTGTAGTAGTTGGCTCTTCTGCAACTGTAACGGGAATTTGGATATTTTTACCTGAGCGAGGTCGTGTCTGGAACCTTCGTGGGTCATATTGAACTGAAGGCCTCTGAATGGCAGTGCGCACAACTTCTACAACTCCATATGTTTCTGCCATCAATAAGAGACCTTCCCTGTACTCTGAGTCAATTCCCGCTTCTTCCAACAACTGAGTCATAAGTACTCTGCTGCTCTGTTCAGTGAGTAACTGCTGCGATCGCACTCTTTCCATAATCTGATACAGCCTTCGGAGTTCTGCTGTATATGCTGGGGCTTCAGTGGTCTCTTCTTCATATGCTTCTTCTTCTTCCGGGTGCCCGTGTTGTTGGCTTTGCTGAGCGTCACTCCAATGGACATGTCTACCGTCTGTAGACTTTCTTCTTCTTCGTGAGGATGTGCCCTGCTCCTCTGCCTCTGAATAAAACTCCACATCAGAGAATTGTGTGCTTTGTAGGAATGCTTCGAAATCCTGGGGGTCCAGTCCTTCAGCCTCTCCAGTGGCAGCAAATTCGAATTCAGGTGTAACCGGAGGAGCCGATGGGGTAGGTTGTGTCGTAGTGTCAGATTCCGACCTGGGTATCCTAATGGTAAAGGGAGGTACAGTGCCCTCTCTGAATGGTGATGCCTCAGGAGTAGTCAGGACTTCCCGTGTCTGGACGCAAGGGATCGCGCCCCTCATGCGCTTGGACTGATGTGTGGATGTCTTGAGCCTTTTAAACATTTGTAATTGTGCCCAAGTTAAGGCACGCTCAATGGGGACATCATATGCCAAGCATCGGTAAATGATGCGTGTGAGTGCACAGCATCCGTTCACCACTAATTTCCTAGAAGCCCGTTTGTTCGCTTCATACAACTGATCTATAATCCACACTGGTAGCTTAATAGGTAACGCACCTGCTTCCGCCAAGTAGAGAGCAAACCAGATCTTCTTGTGTGGTTGCGTGAATCGGTCTTGACCGGGGAAGGCGAAATGTTGCATGCACATTCGGAGAGGGATGGACACATTTGGGGTGAGTGCTGCCATGTCTTTCAGCTTCACTAGTTTCCTGTCCTTCATGTTGGTGGGAAAAAGAGCATCCTTTTCTGAGGGCACATGCGTGCCATGCATATTTAAAGCGTCGCTTACCAGCTCCACAGTAAGTTCAAACCTCTTCAACTCGTTGTTGCCCAGCAATGAGGGGAGAACAAATGATCCGGGTTGGTCCTTATCTTCATTAGCTTGTAATGTGGAGACCAAATAGTAACATCGGAGGAGATCGGGTTTAGGTAGTGGGGCTTCAAAATATTCCGCCAATCCTGCTCGTTGCCATATGGTCTGTAGATCTTCGGTGTTCTGTAAAGTCTCGAACTCCTTGGAGAAAAATTGGAATCGCACCCATGATCTGTCATACTCGCATTTAGACTCCCAGATATACTTGGCCTCACCTAATGGACCGGGCATGCCATTGAACCAATGAGAATTGGCATGAACTCTTTCCGTGATGCCTGTAGGTGGATCTGGCACCGGGAGTTGCTGAAGGTGTAGCATCTCCACTGGTCGTTCCGTCGGGGGCACATCCACGGGTATACTATCCACATCAATTCCCGCAGTAAGTATTCCCACTTGTGAGCCCGAACCTGTCGCTTCTGCCATTTTACTGCTTGTCTTCTGATTCTGTGAGAATATAGAAGCATGTGTTAACATCGTAATGGACAGAATAAATCCGTTGTTGTCCCCGTTACAACATTAACATGAGGCAGGTGATGAGTTAGTGGTTAGTAAGTGCACGAAGACAGTGAGTGTAGTTAACGTTTGTGTATTCCTAGGAGACTAATGCCGTTAGTAAGTGGGGTGAATTTACAAATCGGGGTTGGGGGGTTTATTACAGGTCTTAGACTGCCAAATGCAGTGGATGGGCTTTGCTTTCGGTTTCGTAGGGACTCTAGAGAGCTGTGTCGGTGTCGCCGTTTGGGAATGGGGCCTTTTAGGGACCCACTTATAAGTGATTTTATGCATGCTCATGGGTCTTGGTGTGTTCCTAAGTGTTGAGCACGAGGGAATTCTGGTTGTACTCGTAGAAGGGTTATGCTGCATAGGTTGTGGCCTTGGCGTAACTACTTGTGCCCTCAAGCAAGCCTTAGGCACCCAAATTTGTCTAGATTGTGGGCTTGCCTTCATCGACTTCTTGGGCACCCAAATAGATTTTACTTTAGCAGAAGAATTTCTGAAAGACTTCTTATTAGCGTCGTGTTGTTGGTTACTAATAAGAGGCTTTGCCCGCGTAGTTGACGGTGGTGCACCCGGTCGTTCGCCTTTCCGCACCCACACCTGGATTATTTTCTGGGACATTCTGCTGCGCAGGTATTTTTGATCTCGGACATAGGTAGTACTCTGCTTCTTCTGCTTGTGATCCGCCTTTGGTTGCTGCCTCCTTCGAGCCTTTGGAAAAGAAGGGAGATCCGTTGCATCCCTGACTCCTTTTTTGCAAATGTCATTCCTCTGCAACACAGGGTTTTGAACAAGAACAGCATGGTCATTTTTATGTGTACCCCTGGAAGGACCAGGAGTCTGTGCCTTTCCTAGTTCCTTGAGTGCTCCATTGTCTAATTCTACTGTAACTTGACTATGACTGACCCAAACCTGGAGAAGTCCACTTCTTAGGTTTAGATTGACTGCTCGGTCATAGATCCAATCCTGACCCAAGACGAGAGGTTCAGTGAGATCCTCATCTTGACACACTAGTACTTTAACGGTCATTGCCTCATCGTGAATGTAGAGGGGAAGTTCCACCTCGCCCATGCAAGGGGTTTCCACGCCTCCCAATCCTATGAGATATGCTTCCACAGGATTGACAGTTAACTGCAACTCTTGACAGTAAGACAATTTAACAGCGCTAGTGGCGGCACCTGAGTCAATCAAGGCTCTTACGGTCCTTGCACTCTGTCCTTGTCCTATATCTATGGTTATGAAAGGACGTCTATCAATTATTCTACTCGAGCTTGTTCCTGCAACTTCACACATGGCCATGGGATATCCTTGATCTGCATGGTCAACTGTTGTAATCATATCTCGGCCTTGTCTGCGTAACTTCATCCTTCTGATGCGTTCTAAAGCCTCTGCTTGAGCCTCTTCTCGAATGCGCTTTTCTTCCTCTTTGCGTTTCTTAGCAGTGTTGAGTCGGCTGAGCATTTCCTCCGTGAGGGGTTCATGATACAACTTGACTCTGCAACCGCTAATATAGTTTGGGAGAACGTCACCCTCTAACGTGGCTAGTTGTACTGCTCCGCTCGTGGAGATCCTATTGATGATCATAGGTCCGTAGCCTCTCTTTTCTAGCTTCCTGGCGTGTTGTTTTAGTGTATAAACTAAAACTAAATCTCCTGCTTTCAAGCCCTTATCCTTCACATGGGCATCGAAATATGCCTTCTGTCTCTTCTTGGCTGCATATATTCCTGCAGCGGCTCTCAGTCTTGTTTCCCCTAATCGTTCAAGGTCAAAGATCCTAGAGGAGAGCTCATGACCTGTCCATTCGTGCTCTTGTGCTACTTTCAATGTAGGGATCAAGAAGTCCAAAGGTAACACAGCGTTTTGACCGAATACCATCTGAAAGGGGGTGGCTTGGAGTACCGTTTTGTAGGCAACTCGGTATGCCCAAACAGCATGGTGTAGCTATTTGTCCCAATCAGAGCGTTTAGTGTTCACTAATTTCGTCAGTACATTGCATAAAATCTTATTAGTGCTCTCAGCTTGTCCATTAGCTTGAGGGTGATAAGGGGCAGACTTCTTGTGTATTACCAAGAATTCTTGGAGTAGATTTTCAATCACTTCGTTCAAGAAATGAGTGCCTCTATCACTTACAAGCTCTATGGGTAGCCCATATCTCGTGAATACATTCTCAAACAAGAATTTGGCAGTTGTTTGAGCATCGTTCTTGGTTGTAGCTTTTACCTCTACCCACTTGGTGAGATAATCTGTTGCCACAATGATGTATTCCGCATGAGAACCCTTAGCTGGGGGATTAATAGGACCTACGAAGTCTATTCCCCACTTAGAGAATGCACGTCCACCCATCATAGGTTTCAGTGGCATCTCATCTTTGCGTATAGGATACTGAGTTCTCTGGCAGACATCACACCGTTTCACATAGGTATGTGCATCCATGTGAAGGGTAGGCCACCAGAAGCCCGCAAATAGTATTGCCTTGATTACCCGATCTGGTCCAAAGTGTCCTCCTACTACACCTTGGTGAGCAGTTTCTAAGATCTTAAGATGCTCACTTTCATGGACACACAGTCTCAGGTAACCATCCTTACCGCGTTTGTATAGATTATCACCAAGGAGTGAGTAATCCAAGGCTTCTTGTTCTAAACTCCTTTTCCTAGCCAGAGTCATGTCTGGAGGGAATGTGTTTGTCCTCAGGAATGATACTAGTGGTTCGCTCCAATCTGGCACAATGGATACTTGATAAAGAGTGGCATGTTCTACTGGTGGTTTAGTGCAACAGATTGGGCATTCCTTGCACAACTTTTGGACATCCGCTTCCATAGTTGGCCAATGCACTCCGAATCTCTTTAGAGTCTGCAAAGTTCTTTGCTTTGAATGGTGTTGCTCTAACGCACCTACATGTGCTAATTGCAACCATTTAGCGTACTCATCCTCTTCTACGCAACAAGCCAAGATCCCTTGATCTGTGTGCTTGTACATGCTTCCTGCCATGATATGGTACTTTTGGGCTTTTACGATCTCTCTATTCCGTGTGTTCACCACTGGATGATTAGGTCCGTATGTCAATACTGGTACTAGTGGCTTGGCCCACTGCGGCACCACTTCCAACTTAAATAAGTAAGCATCAGGAAGGTCATCTGACACTCCTTGTGGGGCTTCTCCCGATGTGAGCCTAGAGAGATGGTCTGCTCGTAAGTGAGTCCTACCTTTCCTTACCACAACCTCGAAGTCGTATTCCATTAGTAAGAGAAACCATCTTACTAATCTTCCTGTATTGCATGGCTTGTTTACAAGATATAACAATGCCTGATGATCAGTAAAAAATTTAAACTTATTTGCAAGCAAATAGTGTCTAAATTTCTTGACTGCATATACCATGCCTAATCCTTCGCGCTCTGTAGTGGTGTAATTCCGTTCAGCCGCATTCAATTGTCTACTAGCATAGGCAATTGGAAGATCCATATTACCTTCACCAGTAGGTTGTGCGAGCACACATCCAATAGCATAATTGGATGCATCAACATGAACATGGAATGGCTTATTCCAATCTGGTGTGGTCAAGATTGGTGCTGAACATAATCTTCGTTTAAGCTCTTGGAAGGAATTCTCACATTCATCCGTCCACTCAAAGTTTGTCAGAAGTCCGTACATGGGCTTTGCAATGACAGCATACATGTGTATAAATCGTCGATAATAACCACAATGCCCCATGAAAGCTTGTACTTCCTTGACATTCTTTGGCCTAGGTAGCTCTGCTATGGCTCTCACTTTCTCTTCGTCAGTAGATATGCCATTCTTTGACACTATGTGTCCTAGAATCTTACCTTGCCTGACCATAAAAACGCACTTTTCTGGGTTCAGGCAGACTTGATATTCTCTACATTTGTCAAAGATTTGTCTGAGTTCAGGAATATGAGTTTGTCTAACATTGGAATGAGCACAAAGATCATCAACATAGACTTCTAAACTCTTCCTCAAGAACTCCTTAAACACATGGCACATCAGCCTCTGGAAGGTGGCTGGTGCATTGGTAAGCCCAAATGGCATTACTCTAAAAGCAAAAATGCCCCATTCTGTGGCAAAGGCTGTCTTATGCTGATCCTCTGGAGCTATGGCTACTTGATTGTAGCCCGAAAATCCATCGAGGAAGCTGTACACTTCCTTGCCTACCACTCTTTCTAAGAGATGTTCTGTGATGGGAAGCGGATAGTTATCTCGAATCGTGGCAGCATTAACCTTTTTCAAGTTAATGCACACACGCAGCTTGCCATTCTTCTTGGGCACCACTACGATGGGGGATACCCATTCAGTGTGCTCAATTTCATAGATAAATCTAGCTTCGACCAGTCTATCTATCTCCTCCTTGATCTTAGCAGCGTAATTATCATTATATGTATAAGGCTTTTGCTTCGAGGGTTTAGCATCTGAGGTCATGGGAATAGTGTGTGAGCATATGTCTGGGTCAACCCCTTTCAAATCCTTGTAACTCCAAGCGAATACATCTCTGTATTCTCTTAGCAAGGCAATCAATTCATGCTCTTCTTCTTCTGTCAGGTCATGGCCTATATACGTGCATCTCTCCTCTCCTTCTTCTATGGCCACTACTATTTTCTTTGTGGTTTCTTTGTTATCATAGGCCTCTCCTGATTGTGCCTCTCGTTTAGGCATTCTTATCATGACTCTCCTGTCATCTATCTCATACTTCTTAAAATTTTCGGGGACCTCGAACAAAGATTCTTCCTCTTCTGGTGAGGCTTCTCTCTGCTTTCGTTTCTTTCCTTCTTCCTTCGGGGTCACATGTGTTGCTAATCTTACATTAGTTGCAACCTCTCCATGCCTCTGGGGTTGAAATTCTACTCCATGGAAGTATTCTTTATCTGATGCAAATGGTGGGTCCATAATGATTGACTCTAGATCGGAGTCACTTGCATCCTCAAATGCATCAGGGCTAGGTTCGCATTCTTCTAGAACTGCCTCTCCCATGATTGGCTCTATGGAGAAGACTGAAATGTCATAGCCATCCTCATCACAGTGAGGTGTCCATTGTTCTTCATTGATGGCTACATCCATTGTTTCTAGAATTTCTGCCCAACCGTGAGGTTCAAATTCTTCGTCTGGAAAAACTACAGGTGCATAGGCTGGGTCTTGGATTGATCTATGGGTTTCTTTCGCACCTACCTCTCTGGCTTTCTCTCTCTTCTCTTCTTCTACTGCTACCTTGCACATCCATAAGTGGGTGTCTTCATGCATCCATGAGGATCCAGACCCTATGGAATGCACCGATTCTGTATCATCTTTGGCTCTATGGATGGGATTCCACTGGATAGGAGGGACATCTCTATGAGAGTAATCCTTGAGATTAACTTTGGTTGTAACACCCAAGTGCTGCAGGTACAAAGAATTGGTTCCCCAATCCTGTACCACTTGCAACTGTCGCATGAATGGTCTTCCCAAAATCATCTCATAGGCATGATTTTTGCTGAAGTCACATATAGCAAAACTATGCTCAAACTCGACACCACAAGTGGTGAGAGTTATTCCTTCTAGCAATCCTAAGGGTCTCTCTATGTGACCATCGGCCATTTGCAATTTCATCCTCGTTGGCCTGAGTGCTGGCTTGCCCCAACGCTTCCATAAGGAGGTGGTGGCAATTGCAACTCCTGCACCTGAGTCCAAAATCGCCTTGGTGGTGTATTCCTGATAGGTGATGGGAAGATAGGTGTTCCCTTCTTCACCTTCACACATATCTCCTATCTTATCCAAGGGAATTTCTGGCACTGTCCTATGGGATCCTACCTGGGAACGAGATTTTGCTATCTCTGGTACTTGTTTGGCTACATGTTTCCATAATTCAGGTCTAACCTTGAGTAGCTCTTCTAACTTGAGATTACACTGCACGTTAGTGTTCTTCACTACCTCTGTGTTCATAGGTATGACTCAGTCGTCGTTCCTTACCATGACTGTGGGTGCTCTCATACATGTGGACTTTGCTTCCCATGGACCAGTGAAGTGGGGGAGCTCCTGTATGGAATTAGACTCAAAGTCCAATCTCTCATGAGACTGAGTACTCTCATGTTCCCCGTAGATAGATGGGATGTCTTGTGGGAATTGGTCGTGTGCATCATTCACAAGCTCAAAGGGAGGGGCGACTTCACTTTCGTTATCCCATTTGTCTTCTTGAATCTCTCGTAGGAAGTCTGGTGCAAACCGATTCATAGAAGAAGAAGTGTCTGGCTCCGTGGAATTGGGCACATAAGCAACCTGGGAAGGAGGGCTTATTCTATCGTTGGCTCTCTCCTCATTCTCACGGATGGCTGGAGCGCAAGCTCCCTGGGGAGGGTTACTCATTCTATTACCTTTCCGAACAGGCTCATACGTTCCCTGAGAAGGAATGTAAGCAACCTGTGGAGGTACATGAGCTTTCGCGGGAGGCTCATCTGCCTTTTGGGGGGGAAAATAAGCTTCTTGAGGAGGCACATGGGCTTCCTGAAGAGGCTGGCTTATCCGTTCTCTTGCCCTTTCCTTTCTTTGAGGGGTAGGTTCCTTTTCTGACTGTGCAATTAGACTCTCTATTTCTTCTAAGGGGGGGAAGTTGTCTGGTTTAGTGGAATTGGCTGCATAAACTTCCGGAGGGTAATGGTTCATGTTTTTGCTTGATTTCTCTCCCTCTTGATTTTTTTCGTCCTTGGCAGATCTTGCAATTATTCTCTCTAACTTTTCTAGGAATCCATCCAAGTGTAATTGCGTTTTGGCTGAGCCCGAGTAATTGAAAAGGCGACTGGCTTCAAACATAGTCTGCGCCAATGCGACCATTTTCGCACACAGTTTGGTTCTTTCTATCTCTAGGTCAGCTCTAGGATAGCACTTGTCATGATCCGTAACGTTTGGCCCTTCTTGGATTCTGGCCTGATATGCTTTAAGCATCATGTCTATGTCTTCAGGAGTGGGATCAGCTAATACCGATCCTGTTTGGGGTGGTGGGTGGGTTACGTAGGGTGTCTTAGAGGGTGGAGGGGTGGAGAGTGATGGGGATGGTAGCGGTGGGAATGTGTGAGAGTGCGGTTGAGATGTGATCTCTATGATTTTAGCCTTGGTTTCTTGTAGACTTTCCTCAAGTTCACTCATCTTCTTTGCCCATTGCCTTTTCATGCGTTCGCGGCTATCCCTCCAAGCTCTTGTTCTCTTTTTATTTTGGCTCTCAGTATCGCTAGTGTCTGGGCTCTTTTCCTTGCCTACCCCTTGGTTTTGCTTCACTGCTTGAGCTCTCGTGACTACCTGTACGGGTGCAGTGGAAGTAACACTTCCGCTGGAATCTACCACTAACTCAATAACATTGATGGGCGTGATTTTTGGCATATTACTGGGGTTCTTTGGGCAATCTCGTAAGAGATGCTCTTTTCCACAATCTTGGCAGAAGCCTTGGATCGTCACTGACGGGGGTTGTGTAGGTGGAGGCAAGGGACAATCACGAATGAGGTGATCTCCTTGGCATCTGTAGCACGGTCCTCTTGGGAATGGAGGTCTTACCTGCCTAGATTGAGGCCTAGGGTTGGGGTTTGCATACATGACGTTCGTGTAATCTGACTCCCAACTAGGTTCGTTTGTCTCTTCGCTATAATAGGACTCACCATGCTCAGGAGACTGCATGTAGTAGGCCTGGGGGCTATCAACATGTGTAGAGTCAAAGCTATGGTCACTCGGGTCACTTTCAGGAAGCAAGGATGTTACAGGGACTATAGCTCTATTCAGGTTCTCTTCTGCAGCAGTATACTTTACCGGAATCACATTAGCTGGGGCTGGGGGTTGTTGTGCTAGCACAGGCTGAGGCCTTTGTTGGTTTTGATATTGAGGTTGGAAATTTTGTTGTGGCCTGCCATATGGTTGTGGAGGGTACTGGTTCTGGTATCTGCCTTGTTGGTAGGGCTGAGGGTAGGGTTGCCTAACCGCCTGCTTGTTGTATGGGCAATCTTGTGCGGTGTGGTTGGTGTATCTCCGTTCTATGGTGCAGTACTGGCTACTAGGGTTTACTTGGGGTTGAGCCATAATGGGACAGACGTTCGCCATATGGTCTCCACCGCATGTATAGCACCTTTTTATAGGAGCAAACCTTGGAATTTGTTTGCTAGTTACTCCTAATTTCTGGGCCACTTTCTCTGCGAGTTCCTCAATTGATGTGGATTGTGTGGAAGAGTGACTAGATGCACCATCTGAATCTTTGTAGATTTTGGAAAGCTCTAGTTCTTCTCCTAGGTTATCTTCAATGTCAATGCACATGCGTACACACTCTTCTATAGTCCTGGGGTCTTTCAGATACACATAGGATCTCAATTTCGTACTCAGCAATCCATCAAGAAATAAGGCTACTTGTTTAGCAGATGTGGGTAGCTCCGAAATAGGGCACCTTTCAAGATATTGTCTAAATCTTCTTCCGGCCAATCTGACAGTCTCTTGGGGGGTCTGTTTGAAGCTGTGAATCAATGAGGATGTATTGTGTCTTATGCCACTCTTAGAGAACTCTACGATGAAAGCCTCTAGGAGTTGGTCTATGCTCCTGAACTGGCGTTCATCTAATGGCTGAAACCACGTAACTGTTGTGTTCCTAAGGGTTAGACCGAAGGCATTGTACTGCGTGAACAGATCCTCCACTTGTTCAGCTCTCAAGACTTGCTTGAACTCCGCCACATGATCATAGGGATCTCCTGTGCCGTCAAAGTAGTTCTTCATGGACTTAACTAGCTGGGTGGGTCTCAAAGTTCTTGTGTGCTCTCTAGGCCTCGGCAGAGGGAATCCATCTACATTTCTTTGGTTCCTGTGGGCTCTATGCATCTCAGGTTCTACCCTATTCGTCTCTGTTCTCGTTCTTTCTCTGCCCACGGGGTTGGCGAGACTTACTTCTGGTCTATCCCTACTTCTATCTCTTTGCGTACCATGAGCTTGGGAAGTTCCAGCCCCAGGGTGACCATAGGATACATTTGATCTTGGTTGGGGGAAAATAAATTCACCCTTCCAAGTGTAGGCATGCCTATCATTTTCTGTCACCACAAAGATCCGTTCTGAAGCATGATCTAGGTAGGTCACTCTGCCTGGGCTATCCGGATCCTTAAACTCATAGATCATGATTGTTCCTATATCAATTGGGTGATCCGGTTTATACCTCCAAAAGGCTTCGTCCGTTTCTCGATTGAGAAGCAAATCTATGCACTTGTTATCTTGGGGGACCCACTCAGGCGTGATAATCCTAGTGAGAACTGATTTACCTCGAGGGGTTCTAGGTTCCACTCCCATGTTTCCTTGTTCCAAGTCACCTAAGTCCGCTTCTGAAATTACATTCCCAAATTCATCTGTCCTATCTGGATGACTGGTGACTACGTATATGGTTCCTTCTTTGTCCAGGTATGCACCGTTTTCAAACTTGACAGCTGGGTGCTCTAGTCCTATGGATTGGTCAGGGTTTTTAATCTGGACCACGGATCTTCCTAGGCCGTCCTCATAGATGCTAGCACCTAATCGGTTGGTCCTAAGGTACTCTAGCTGCGTTTTGTAAGGGCCTTCTACCCTGTACAAGTAAGGCACACCTGAACTTCCCGTAGGTCTGTCCATGCCTTGAGACATCCCTGATTCACTGGTATCCGAGCTAGGGTAATGAGAGTGGTGACTCAACTGCTGGGCCCACGACCTTGCAGTATGATTGACACTAGCCTCTGAAGACCTAAGGCTTTGTCTCTCTCTTACTAGGTGTCGTCCTGATCTAAGGTTCATATGCCTATCTAAGTAGTCCAATTCTTTGCCCAGAGTACAAGCTCGTTGCCGATCAAT
>CM035416.1:124640711-124735711 GCA_020310875.1 Ceratopteris richardii | reverse complement strand
TAACTCAGTTGTAATTTTCTGAGGAATAGAAGAAAAGTTTGCACCCGAAGTTTTCGTGTCTTCTCCTTCTGTGGTAAAGCTTTTGTGGAATGCTTTTGTACAAGTCTAAGTCTAGAGTTGATCAATCTCTGTACAAAATTTCAGCTTCCAATTGTAATCAGGTTAAGAGAATTGTGTGTAGGAACATTCATAGGTAAAGAATGTTCACAGTCTCCTGAAACAGGCGCAGATTTCGAGTTCAATGAAATGAGTAGTGCTCAGTGCACAGTGTAAAGTTTTACACATATGATAGCTCAAAATCTAAGCTGAGAGATAATCTATCTACAGCCAAAAGGATTTGATAAAACGGGTTCGACATTGTGAGAACTAAAGCTAAGAAGTTAGGGGTGTCCAAATCGACTTCTCAAAAATGCAGATTTAGACATAGGTAACTTGTGAAGTAGATTTCTCAAGATCTACTGAATCTTTTGGAGTGATTTGACTTGGAGGAGGTGCGAAATCTTTAGGCAACACCTTGTGCAAAGTTTCATAAAAAACTTTACACATTTACTCAGTCAATGAGAAAGATATATGCAGCAGACTTTCTGAGTAATTTCCTTCTTCACAGTTTGTTCAAGAATTTGATATTTGGTCATTGATCTTTTAAATTGGTGAAGGTTTTGACTTACTCTTGATATAGAGGTGTTCTAAGTTCAAGAGTAGGTTGTTCTTTTGGAGATTAACACTCTCCATCAATGGTATCAGAGCAGGAAGCATCAGAATCAAGGAAAGGGAGACTCCGACTACTGCAGAAATACAAACTTTACATCTTGAACGATCAAAAGGACAAAGATTGAAGAAAGCTTGAAGGAAGACACATTGAGTTTGTTAAAAGGATCAGAAGAAGTAATATTTGAAGTCAAGGTACATTTATTCCTCATAAAGTTTAAAGATCTGTTAATACAGGTGAAGGAAGATGGGAAATTCTCTTCAGATAGAGAAATTGGATAGAGAGAACTATCCTGCATGGTCAATGAGGATGGAAGATCATCTAATGAGCAAAGATTTGATAGCTTACATTACAGGAGAAGAAGAAAAGCCTCAATTCAGAGATCCTAGTGTTCCAACTAGGGAGGAATTGTCAGATTTGAAGAATTGGATGAAAAGAGATGCTCAAGCTAGGAGCATAATCTATATGGCAGTCAATGACTACTTGCTACCTCACATTAGAGGTCTTGAAAGTGCAAGTGAGATATGGAATGCTTTGGAGGAGCATTTGCAAAACACTACAAAGTCAAGAAAGGCATCTTTATGGGCAGAGTTTACTACTTTCAAGAAGAAGGCTTCACAATCAATATCTGATTATGTGACAAAGATGAAGGACATTGCAGATGCATTAGGAGCAGTGGATGAAGACATTGAAGAAGATAAATTGGTAAGGCAAATTCTCACAGGACTAAGAGGTGATGAGAAGTGGAAGCCTTTTATTTTATCTACAGAACTTTCATTGGATCATTTCAATCCTGATTTGAATCAATTGTTAGGACATATGCTAACTTTTGAGAATGATATCAAAGGAGATGTTGACAAGAGTGCAGGTCATGCAATGTACTCTAAAGACAAGAAGAAAACTAACAAAGGAAAGCAACAAGCAAATGAAGAAGAAGGCACAACTAGTCAAGCCAACTTCCCAAGAGGAAGAGGAGGTGGCAAAGGTAGAGGAAGAGGCAGGAGTAACAAAGATGGATCCGAAGCTTGCTGGATTTGTGGTAAGACAAATCATTTAGCCAATGATTGTTGGCATAACACTCAAAGTAATGGAGGATACAATCAGAACTATAATTCAAGAGGAAGAGGAGGCAGAAATCAAAGAGGTAATTTTAGAGGTAGAGGTAGTAGGGGTTACTTTGGAAGAAATGCAGGTAGAGGTTTCCAAAGTCAACAATATAACAATACCTACTACAATTATGCTTCAGATCAGAAGGAAGATTCAACATTGATAATCAATGCAACTTGTGAAAGGCAGAATGAAGATCAAAGAGTCTTCTACATTGACTCAGGGTGTAGCAATCACCTGAGTGGTAATATAGCCTTGATGACTGATTTGGAGAATAAGGTATCTAATCATGTTGTTCAAACAGGTGACAACACAAAGCACAATGTGAAGTCAATTGGATCAGTGAAGGCCAAGGATGGTAGCACCTTATTGAGTAAGGTCTTGTATGTTCCTACAATTCCTAAGAATTTGATAAGTGTAGGACAAATTGTGGAAAAAGGTTATGGAGTAAGGTTCACTAATGAAGGAGTGTTTGTGGAAGACCCTAGCAATGGGTATAAACAAATTGTTTCAGGGAAGAACGAAGGAAGATTGTTCACATTGAAGATTCAAGGTAATGTTGGTCATGCCTTGTTCACTTATGGAGGACATAAGATCTCTGAGTTAGATCTTTGGCACAAGAGACTTGGACATTTCAATGAAAGAGGTATTAAAGACATGATTAATAATGGTACAGTGCTTGGATTGCCTAATGTTGCAGGTCAACATATGACATACAGATGTGAGGCATGTCAACTAGGTAAGGCTCATAAGCAACCCTATTCTAAGCATGGGTTTATGTATTCAGAGAAACTTGAGTTGGTACACACAAATGTGTGGGGACCATCAAAGGACTTCAGTATCAATGGCTCAAGGTATTATGTGATTTATGTTGATGATGCTACCAGATGGATCACTATCTATGTGATCAAAGATAAGTCAGAAGTATTCAATACTTTCAAACATTATCATATGTATGCAGAGAGAATTACAGGACATAAATTGAAAAGACTAAGGTCAGATGGAGGGGGAGAGTATTTCTCTAATGAGTTCATTGATTACTTGTGGAATGCAGGTATAAAAAGAGAGGTTACTTGCAGGTACTCTCCTCAACAAAATGGTGTAGCAGAAAGGAGGAATAGGACTCTTGTTGAGTTTGCAAGGTCCATGATGAAGGAGAAAAATTGCCCAAATTATTTGTGGGCTGAGGCTGTAAATACAGCTACTTATTTGGTCAATAGGCTACCTTGTAAAGCCTTGCAGGGTATGACACCATATGAGGCATGGTGGGGTAAGAGACCTACATTAGATCATTGCAAAGTATTTGGATGTTTGGCCTATGCATATGTGCCATCACAATTAAGGCACAAATTGGAACCTAAAGCTGAAAAATATGTGTTTATTGGTTATGATAATAAGCATATGGGATACAGGTTGTGGAATCCATCCACAAAACATTTTCTTGTATCAAAAGATGTTACATTTGATGAGCAAGATACTTGGTATGCAGGTACTATCAATATTAATACAGATGATGAAGAAATTGTGAGTCAAAGGAAAGGTAAATCAAAGATTCAGATATTTGATGAACAAGAGAATCATGAAGTGCACTTTGAAGTGGAAGAGACACCAAGATTTGATCCTAAATGTGAAGAACCAGAAACCTCAAGAAGTGGAGAACTCAGGAGGTCTACAAGGCACAAATGGCAACCTACAAGGTATAGCTATGATACTTCATTCTTGACTACTAAGGATTATGCTTACATGATTAAAGCAGATGAAGATCCTTCTACATATAAAGAGGCAAAAGGTAAAGAGATTTGGGAAAAAGCTATGCAAGAAGAATATGATGCATTGATGGAGAATCAAACATGGGAGTTGGTTCCAAAGCCAAATAGTCAAAAGATCATTGGATGCAAATGGGTCTATAAGACAAAGAGATTTGCAGATGGAAGTGTGTCTAGGTACAAAGCTAGACTTGTTGTAAAAGGGTTTGCTCAGACATATGGTATTGACTATGATGAGACTTATAGTCTAGTGGCAAAGATGACAACCATCAGAACACTCATAGCAATTGCTGCATGCAAAGGTTGGAAATTGTGTCAATTAGATGTGAAGAATGCTTTTTTGAATGGTTATATTTCAGATGATGTTTTAATGGAGCAACATCAAGGATTTAGAGATGGAAGATATCCAGATCATGTGTGTAAGCTCAAGAGAGCTTTATATGGCTTGAAGCAGGCCCCAAGGGCATTGAACTATAGGCTTGTAAAGTTCTTAAAGGAACTTGGATTTCAAGTATCAAAAGCAGATAGTAGCTTGCTTGTTAAAGCAAGTGATGATGGGTTCATTTACATATGTATATATGTTGATGATATAATTCTTACAGGTACAGATGAGAAAGGCATACAAAGCCTAAAGAAGCAAATGGAGAAAGAGTTCAAAATCAGTGACTTGGGAGATTTGTCATACTTCTTGGGCATGGAGATTTCATACACTCAACATGGAGTGTATGTGACTCAAGAGAGGTACTTGAAGAACTTGTTAACCAAGTTTAAAATGAATGATTGCAGAGTAGCACCTACTCCAATGGAGGTGAATCACAAATTAAGCAGATTTGGAGGTGAAGAGTTCAAGGACATGAAGCAATATCAGAGTTTGGTTGGTAGTCTTATCTATGCTACATTAACTAGGCCTGATTTATCATATGCAGTTGGTGTGTTGTCTCAATTCATGCATTGTCCTAGGAAAGAGCATTGGATTGCAGGTCAAAGAGTGTTGAGGTACATTAAGGGAACACTCAAAGAGGGTTTGTATTATGGTTTTACATCAGATACAAATATCAAAATATATAGTGATGCAGATTGGGCAGGTAATCCAGATGATAGAAGGTCAACCTATGGATACATGTGTTATGTGGGAGATAAGTTAATCTCTTGGTGCTCAAAGAAGCAACATACAGTTGCTTTGTCATCTATAGAAGCAGAGTATAAAGGCATGGTTGAAGCTGCAAAAGAAGTGATATGGCTTAAGACTCTCATGAAGAGATTTGACACTATACATAGCATACCTATCATTTATGGTGATAACATGAGTTCATTATATCTAGCTGCTAATCCTGTTTTTCATGCCAGGACCAAACACATTGAGATACAGTATCACTTTCTAAGAGAGAAGGTGATGGATAAGGAGATTGAAGTTATACATACTTCAACAAAAGATCAGATAGCTGATATGCTTACAAAAAGTTTAGATGGACCAAAGTTACAGAAGTTCAAAGACATGGCATGCATAAAGAAGATAAGAGAAACCTCAATTGATGATTGAGGGGGAGCTGTTGGTGCAGACCAATCACCAATTGAAGTTTGGAAGACAAAAACATGGAGATAAAATTAAGTCTCGAAGCAAAGAAGGAGGTTACATTCACAGGACGAATGATATGTACACATATGTACATTAGTGAAGACATAGATCACTTATACTTTTGTCTAGTTATAAGCTTGTACATATTTGCCTATAAATACTTTGGAAAAATGTCGGGGTGTAGCTCAACGATGAGTAGCACCTCCTTTAATGTCAATCCGGGAAGACGTGAGGATGGTATGAAGACCTCGAGCAAGTGGCGGCACAAGTGCGTGAGTGAGAAGCACACTAGCATGCACACACATACACACACACGCGCACACACGGCAAGACAAAGAGCGAGAATCAATGGAGCTTTTAGATTACTTTCAAAATGCTCTTACAAGTTCGTTTCAATTACAATCCAACCCAAAAATGAGCTCTCTAGCTCCTTTTATAGTTTTTGACTAGCTTTGGCCCTGTTCAGACCTAGTGTCCGGCCTAGTTAAAAATTAGGTTCCAGGGCTTATTTGAGGGCTCAAACGAGATCTAAAAAATATGAAAATTGGTACGATGGTACTTCTAATACTCCTTAAGCTCGAGGACTCCTCGGCTTGAACAAAATGGAGTTACTAAAAATAGATAATGGTATTTACAATGGTTTTTAGTGATGAAAATCACTATTTTTGTAGGGGATTCTTCTGAAAATTTGACATACACTTCTTGGAGCTCCCTACTTGCTCCCTTTCCTTGTGTGTCCACCTTTTGATGTGCTTCCATGCTTTGTCCTTGACTTTGAGCTTCAACACTCCCCCCCCTCTCGAGTCTGTCGTCCCTGACAGACCCTTGTTGTAGTGGTCGTTCCATGTAGTACGTTGAGAGGTAGCGTCCTTTGCGTCCACCAGGGGCGATCCCTCTTCCCAATGTATCCTGGTCGTTTGTCTGGTTCTTCACTTTGCCACTGTTATCTCTTGCAGTTTGTAGTCCCTTTGTACGTACTTCTGCCTTGTATTCCATCTGGGTGGTGCATTTGTGAGTTTTCCAAAACTGCTAGCTGCTCAAAGGATGTGGTCAATGTTGATTGTGAGCAACTCTCGGTGGTGGATGGCTCCCTTGTTCTTGTAGTGGTCACCGTGATGTCCTCTGATTCTTCCAAAGATGGCTTTCATAGTTTTCGTGCCAAATACTTGTAACCCATAATGGATGATGGTTAAGTGCATTAGTGCATGGGTTGAACAAATTATGTGCCTTGTGCATGGCCTTGTAATGTGGCCCTACGTATGCGTACTTGGATAATGCATGGCAAGAAGTATGGTGCAAGAATTGCGGGTCTTGAGCTAAGTGCTCAAGGGTATGCTGACGAAGAGGTTTCCTAAACTATCATGGTTATGGTGTTTCCAGAGTAAAGATACTTACCATGGAGAAGGTTGATGGATGTTTGTCTCTTCGTGTTGTACGCTCGGCCTTTGGGATGGAACATTGTTGATGAATGTCCATGTTGATTGTCCACTGATGAGATCTTTTGAGTGGTGGATCCTCTCTCCTCATATGCAGGAGTCTTCTCCTTCAGAACTACCTTTTGCAGATATCTCCTTGGATGCTCTGGTACATGAAGTAGTTAAGCCTCACTCAAGTTGCGGACCTTCAAGCTCTTCATTCCAGATAAGGCAGCAATGATCTCACTGCTGGCCGAGACACACTTCTATCCAAATTGATAAATGCCTAGTAATCAACAGTTCCACCTTCAACTAAGCGTGACTCATTCATGTTTCATAAGCCAAACCTGGGAACAAGCTCTCTCCCACTTTTCTTTCTCCCCCCCCTTTTTTTTTTTTTTTTTTTTTTTTTTGAGAGAGAAAAGGATATCACAAAACAAGAACACAAAAGTTAGTATCAATAGAAATATTTGACATATGTCACTGTGCTCTTGTGCGTGGGATTCTCAAGTGTGGCTATGCACGGCCGTGTAATGTGGCCCTATATTAATGCATACTTTGGAAATGCATGACCTGAATGGTGCAAAGGACAGGGTTATGCAAGGAGCACATGGTTGTTGCTCGTTCGAGGCTTTTGATGTCATTTGTGGAGATTGATGCCGATCTTGGTAGAGGTATCCATTGAGTCTCGAACTGATGTGATCCTCCTTATTGGAGTCCCTTTTAGAACATCATTTGGCACTGTAGAGGTCACTTCAGGCGTCTTTCTTATTGGATGCTTTCTGAACTGTGGTATCCAGTGTGGTTGGCGCTTTGGTTCGGTGGAGACTACTTGCACTTTTGGCTTCCAAACCCATATCCTTTTTGCATGTCTTCTTACTAATGTTGAAGAGCTGATTTGATCTTCCTTTGGTCTCTGTACGTGGTTCTTACCCTTTTCTCTTTTTGGCTTCTTTGTTGAAACCTTTTGCATGTGGGAGAACAAAGGTTGTTGTGGATGTAGGAGCTTCTTAGGTACCCACATCTGTAATTGCCCTTGTTGAGCTGCAGCTAACTTCTTAGGCACCCAAACTTGTTGGATACCTTGTGATTGAGCTTGTCTGAGCTGCTTCCTTCGTCTTCTGGCCTGGTTGGTTTGCATGGATGGAATTTGTGGGGGCAAGGTTGGTGGTTGCTCTCCTTTGCGTACCCATATCTGCTTCATCGGTTGAGTTGTTCTGCTTCGCGCGTTCTTTTGGTCTCTCGTCCGGGGAGTCTTTAGTGATTGATTTGCCCTTAGTTGCTGCCTCCTTCTGGTCCTTGGAAAAGAAGGGAGTTCCGTTGCATCCCTGACTCCTTTTTTGCAAATATCATTCTTCTGCAACACAGGGTTTTGAACAAGAACAGCATGGTCATCTTCATGTGTACCCCTGGAGGGACCAGGAGTCTGTGCCTTTCCTAGTTCCTTGAGTGTTCCTTTATCCAACTCTATTGTAATTCGACTATGATTGACCCATACGTGAAGAAGTCCACTTCTTAGGTTTAAGTTGACTGCTTGATCATAGATCCAGTCTTGACCCAAGACAAGAGGTTCAGTGAGATCCTCATCGTGACACACTAGTGCTTTAACTGTCATTGCCTCATCATGAATGTAGAGGGGAAGTTCCACCTCGCCCATGCAAGGGGTTTCCACACCTCCCAATCCTATGAGATATGCTTCCACAGGATTGACAGTTAACTGTAACTCTTGACAGTAAGACACTCTAACAGCACTAGTGGCGGCACCTGAGTCAATCAAGGCTTTTACAGTCCTTGCACTCTTTTCTTGTCCTATTTCTAGGGTTACAAAAGGGCGTCGGTCAGTTATCCTAGGTGAGCTGGTTCCTGCAACTTCACACATTGCCATATGATATCCTTGATCTGCATAGTCATCTATCCTAGGCTGCTCTCTACCTTGCCTTCGTAATTTCATCCTTCTGATGCGTTCTAAAGCTTCTGCTTGAGCTTCTTCTCTAATTCGCTTCTCTTCCTCTTTGCGTTTCTTAGCAGTGTTGAGTCGGCTGAGCATTTCCTCCGTGAGGGGTTCCTGATACAACTTGACTCTGCATCCGCTAATATAATTAGGGAGAACATCACCCTCTAACGTGGCTAATTGTACTGCTCCACTCGTGGAGATCCTATTGATGATCATAGGTCCGTAGCCTCTCTTTTCTAACTTCCTCGCGTGTTGTTTCAGTGTATAGACTAAAACTAGATCTCCGGCTTTCAAGCCTTTATCCTTCACATGGGCATCGAAGTATGCCTTCTGCCTCTTCTTGGCAGCATATATGCCTGCAGCAGCTCTCAGTCTTGTTTCTCCTAATCGTTCAAGGTCAAAAATTCTAGAGGAGAGCTCATGTCCTGTCCATTCGTGCTCTTGTGCTACTCTCAATGTAGGAATCAGGAAGTCCAAGGGTAGCACAGCGTTTTGGCCAAATACCATCTGAAAGGGGGTGGCTTGGAGTACCGTTTTGTAGGCAACTCGATATGCCCAAACAGCATGGTGTAGCTGTTTGTCCCAATCAGAGCGTTTAGTGTTCACTAATTTGGTCAGTACATTGCATAAGATCTTATTAGTGCTCTCAGCTTGTCCATTAGCTTGAGGGTGATAAGGGGCAGACTTCTTGTGTATTACCAAGAATTCTTGGAGTAGATTTTCAATCACTTCATTTAAGAAATGAGTTCCTCTATCACTTACAAGTTCTATCGGTAGCCCGTATCTCGTGAATACATTCTCAAACAAGAATTTGGCAGTTGTTTGAGCGTCGTTCTTTGTCGTAGCCTTTACCTCTACCCACTTGGTGAGATAATCTGTCGCAACAATGATGTATTCCGCATGAGAACCCTTAACTGGGGGATTAATAGGACCTACGAAGTCTATTCCCCACTTAGAGAATGCACGTCCACCCATCATAGGTTTCAGTGGCATCTCATCTTTGCGTATAGGATACTGAGTCCTTTGACAGACATCACACCGTTTCACATAGGTATGTGCATCCATGTGAAGGGTAGGCCACCAAAAGCCCGCAAATAGGATTGCCTTGATCACCCGATCCGGTCCAAAGTGTCCTCCTGCTACACCTTGGTGAGCAGTTTCTAAGATCTTAAGATACTCACTTTCATGGACACACAGTCTCAGGTAACCATCCTTACCGCGCTTGTATAGATTATCACCAACGAGTGAATAATCCTGGGCTTCTTGTTCCAAACTCCTTTTTCTAGCTAGAGTCATGTCTGGAGGGAATGTGTTTGTCCTCAAGAATGATACTAGAGGTTCACTCCAATCTGGCACAATGGATACTTGATAGAGAGTGGCATGTTCCACAGGTGGTTTAGTGCAACAGATTGGGCATTCCTTGCACAACTTTTGGACATCCGCTTCCATAGTTGGCCAATGCACTCCGAATCTCTTTAGAGTCTGTAAAGTTCGTTGCTTTGAATGGTGTTGCTCTAGTGCACCTACATGTGCTAGTTGCAACCACTTAGCGTACTCATCCTCTTCTACACAACAAGCCAAGATCCCTTGATCTGTGTGCTTGTACATACTTCCTGCCATGATGTGGTACTTTTGGGCTTTTACAACCTCTCTATTCCGTGTGTTTACCACTGGATGGTTAGGCCCGTATGTCAAAACTGGTACCAATGGCTTAGCCCACTGTGGCACCACTTCCAAATTAAACAAGTAAGCGTCAGGAAGGTCATCTGGCACTCCTTGTGGGGCTTCTCCCGATGTGAGCCTAGAGAGATGATCTGCTCTCAAATGAGTCCTTCCTTTTCTTACCACAACCTCGAAGTCGTATTCCATTAGTAAGAGAAACCATCTTACTAATCTACCTGTATTGCATGGCTTGTTTACTAGGTACAACAATGCCTGATGATCAGTAAAAAATTTAAACTTATTTGCAAGCAAATAGTGTCTAAATTTCTTGACTGCATATACCATGCCTAATCCTTCACGTTCTGTAGTGGTGTAATTCCGTTCAGCCGCATTCAATTGTCTATTGGCATAGGCAATTGGAAGATCCATATTACCTTCACCAGTAGGTTGTGCAAGCACACATCCCATAGCATAATTGGATGCATCCACATGAACATGGAATGGCTTATTCCAATCTGGTGTGGTCAAGATTGGTGCTGAACATAACCTTCGTTTAAGCTCTTGGAAGGAATTTTCGCATTCATCCGTCCACTCAAAGTTTGTCAGAAGTCCGTACATGGGCTTTGCAATGACAGCATACATGTGTATAAATCGTCGATAATAACCACAATGTCCCATGAAAGCTTGCACTTCCTTGACATTCTTTGGCCTAGGTAGCTCTGCTATGGCTCTCACCTTTTCTTCGTCGGTAGATATGCCATTCTTTGACACTATGTGTCCTAGGATCTTGCCTTGCCTGACCATCAAAACGCACTTTTCTGGGTTCAGGCAGACTTGGTATTCTCTACATTTGCCAAAGATTTGTCTGAGTTCAGGAATATGAGTTTGTCTAATGTTGGAATGAGCACAAAGATCATCAACATAGACTTCTAAACTCTTCCTCAGGAACTCCTTAAACACATGGCACATCAGCCTTTGGAAAGTAGCTGGTGCATTGGTAAGCCCAAATGGCATTACTCTAAAAGCAAAAATGCCCCATTCTGTGGCAAAGGCTGTCTTATGCTGATCCTCGGGAGCTATGGCTACTTGATTGTAGCCCGAAAATCCATCAAGGAAGCTGTACACTTCCTTGCCTGCCACTCTTTCTAAGAGATGTTCTGTGATGGGAAGCGGATAGTTATCTCGAATCGTGGCAGCATTAACCTTTTTCAAGTTAATGCACACACGCAGCTTGCCATTCTTCTTGGGCACCACTACGATGGGGGATACCCATTCAGTGTGCTCAATTTCATAGATAAATCCAGCTTCGACCAGTCTATCTATCTCTTCCTTGATCTTAGCAGCGTAATTATCGTTATATGTATAAGGCTTTTGCTTAGAGGGTTTGGCATCTGAGGTCATGGGGATGGTGTGCGAGCATATGTCCGGGTCAACCCCTTTCAAATCCTTGGAACTCCAAGCGAATACATCTCTGTATTCTCTTAGCAAGGCTATCAATTCGTACTCTTCTTCTTCTGTTAGGTCATGGCCTATATACGTGCATCTCTCCTCTCCTTCTTCTATGGCCACTACTATTTTCTTGGTGGTTTCTTTGTTATCATAGGCCTCTCCTGATTGTGCCTCTCGTTTAGGCATTCTTATCATGACTCTCCTGTCCTCTATCTCGTACTTCTTAAAATTTTCTAGGACCTCAAACAAAGATTCTTCCTCCTCTGGTGAGACTTCTTTCTTCTTCCGTTTCTTTCCTTCTTCTCTCGGGGTCATATGCGTTGCTAGTCTTACATCATTTATAATCTCTCCGTGCCTCTGGGGTTGAAATTCTACTTCATGGAAGTATTCTTCATCTGATGCAAATGGTGGGTCCATAATGATTGACTCTAGATCGGAGTCACTTGCATCCTCAAATGCATCAGGGCTAGGTTCGCATTCTTCTAAAACTGCCTCTCCCATGATTGGCTCTATGGAGAAGACTGAAATATCATAGCCATCCTCATCACAGTGAGGTGTCCATTGTTCTTCATTGATGGCTACGTCCATTGTTGCTAAAATTTCTGCCCAGCCATGGGGTTCAAATTCCTCGTCTGGAAAAACTACAGGTGCATAGGCTGGGTCTTGAATGGGTCTATGGGTTTCGTTTGCACCTATTTCTCTGGCCTTTTCTCTCTTCTCTTCTTCTACTGCTACCTTGCACATCCATAAGTGAGTATCTTCATGCATCCAGGAGGATCCTGATCCTATGGAATGCACGGATTCTGTATCATCTTTGGCTCTATGGATGGGATTCCACTGGATAGGAGGTACATCCCTATGAGAGTAATCTTTGAGATTGACTTTGGTCGTAACACCCAAGTGCTGCAGGTACAAAGAATTGGTTCCCCAATCCTGTACCACTTGCAACTATCGCATAAATGGTCTTCCCAAAATCATCTCATAGGCATGATTTTTGCTGAAGTCACATATAGCAAAACTATGCTCAAACTCGACACCACAAGTGGTGAGAGTTATTCCTTCTAGCAATCCTAGGGGTCTCTCTATGGGACCATCGGCCATCTGCAATTTCATCCTCGTTGGCCTGAGTGCCGGCTTGCCCCAACGCTTCCAAAGGGAAGTGGTGGCAATTGCAACTCCTGCACCTGAGTCCAAAATTGCCTTAGTGGTGTAGTCCTGGTAGGTAATGGGAAGATAGGTGTTCCCTTCTTCACCTTCACACATATCTCCTATCTTATCCAAGGGAATTTCTGGCACTGTCCTATGGGATCCTACCTTGGAACGAGGTTTTGCAACTTCAGCTACCTGACTGTCTACATATTTTCGCATGTTTGGTCTATCCTCAGTCAGTTCTTCCAAGGTGAGATTGCGTTGCACCTTGGTGTTCGTTATTACCTCCGTGTTCCTTGGTATGACTGAGTCGTCGTTCCTTACCATGACTGTGGGTGCTCTCATACATGTGGACTTTGCTTCCCATGGGCCTGTGAAGTGGGGTAGCTCTTGTATGGAATTAGATTCAAAGTCCAATCTCTCGTGAGACTGAGTACTCTCATGTTCCCCGTAAATAGATGGGATGTGTCATGGACGAAGGAAACCATCCTGAACCTAAGATTCCATGTGAACCCTGTATCTCATGATTGGTTCAGAATTAGGAGAAACCAATGCTTCCATTGCGTCCGGAATGTGCCAAAACCCCAAGATCAACTGTCTATTCGCTGAATTCTGACATTGGGAGGTCTTGTTACAAATCGATGACATCATGATGACATCATCAGTTCGCAACCGCCTTGGGAACCGCCCTTGAAAACCTATATAAGGAGGGGTTGGCCACATTCATAATCAGTCTTGCCAATGCCAGTCTTGGGAGCTCAAGGAGTCGTGACCTCCAAGTAAGTACATTCAAGTTCCAGTTCAAGTTCTAGTCTTGTTTCTAGCTCTAGTCTTGTCTAGTCTTGTATTGTGGACATCCTTTCTTGTCCTATTGTAATCTCGTAGTACGAGATCCTTTCTAGTTATTTCTTGTATCCAGTTCATATCCCTGAGGGGATTTCTTGTAATCGAGATATCTTGTTTCCTACCTACGATCCCGGGTTGTGGGATCTCCTGTATCATCTCTAGTCGAGTTTTCCATACCTATTGGTCCCGGGTTGTGGGACATCTTGTATCGATCGTATATTCTTGTAGCATTTTCCCTTCGTGGGTATTCTTGTAATCAGAACTGTGTTTCCGAAATCTTGTCTTGTGTAGTCAGAGAGCACAATCTAGTGCTCCCCTGACATTTTGGCAAGACTATCTTCTATCCAAGACCAGACATCATGGAGAACGCTTATGAACAGATCGTAGCATCACTTCAGAGTCTCCAACAACAAGTCGAAGACCTAAGTCGTCGACAGACACAAGTCGAGATGGGACATCCAGTGCATGTAGGTACACTCCTTCAAGAATTACAAGAACGAATCGGGAGTCTTCAAGCGAATCAAGGGAGTATTCAAGTGAACCAACGGCCCAGTACATCATTTGTGAAGGAACCCAAGATTTGCATGCCAGAAAAGTTCAATGGTGATCGTACAAAGTTTCGAGGATTCTTGCAACAAGTCAAATTGTACATTCGCATGCAGCCTGATAGATACCCTGATGATGCATCCAAGGTCGGTTTTATTGGAACCTTGCTCTATGGTCAAGCTTTATCATGGTTCGCCCCAATCTTGGAGAAGGATATGGCCGTACTTCATAATTATGAGGCATTTCTTGGAGAGCTTGTCGCCACATTTGGAGATGCAGACACGAGTCGAGTGGCAGAAACAAAACTTCGAAAGCTACGTCAAGGTAACCGCCCTGCCTCTACCTATGCATCAGAATTTAGGCAATTGATATGTGACCTCACTTGGCATGAAGATTATTTCATTAGCCAATTTAGATGGGGCTTAAGGGATGACGTGAAGGACCTTCTACTCACGATGCCAGAGGTGAAGACATTGAATGAATACATCAACCAAGCCATTCAATGTGATAACCGTCTTTTTGAAAGGAAACAAGAAAAACAAGTAGAAGGAAGACCTCGCCAATGGAAACCTTTCCAGCCTACTCCTAGAGATGACACTATGCCCGAACCTATGCAGATAGATGTAACTAGGTTCCAGCCTCTAACACCACAAGAGAAACAAAGAAGGAGGGATAACAAATTATGTCTATATTGTGGAAACCCTGGCCACATTGCAGTTAATTGTCCCAACAAGAGAACAAACTCCAAAGTCGCAGCCACCCTTGTAGAGCAGGGAAACGAGGAAGTCCAGTTGTAAAAGAGACCATACAGCCGGACCATGATATACGAAAGGGTCTCATAATTCCATCCACACCCGTAGAAACATGTCTTGCCCCTGTCAAGTTAATCCTGTCTAAGAAGACCCTTTCCCTCATAGCTCTAGTAGATTCAGGAGCGTCCTCATGTTTCATTGATGAAGGACTCGTTAAGAAACATGGAATTCCAGTACTTCGAAAGAACAGACCAGTAGTAGCCGAAGTAGTAGATGGACGGCCTCTAGCATCGGGGAATATAACCATGGAAACCATACCACTAAGAGTACACCTTGGTGACCATGATTCACACATATGTTTCAATGTAATATCGAGTCCAGCAAATATGGTTATCATCGGAATGCCGTGGTTAAAGAAACATAATCCAGAAATTAATTGGGAAAAGAATAAAATCACCCGTCGAGATATCCAGAAGAACCCAACATATGTTGGAGCTAAAGCCTTCATACATGCAGTAAGGAAGGAACCTACATATATGATCTATGCCATACCAGCTCAAGAATCCAAGAAAGATGATCCAGTACAGCTACCCAATCAGTACAACGGCTTTGAAGATGTTTTTGAAAAGAAGAATGCAGATATCCTTCCAGAGCATAGACCTTATGATTGTCCCATAGATCTTCAAGAGGGAACACAACCACCCTTTGGACCAATCTACAGACTATCTCCAGAGGAACTTACAGAACTACGCAAGAACATTGATGAGAATCTAGCAAAGGGGTTTATCAAACACTCGAAGTCTCCAGCAGGAGCTCCTATTCTATTTGTAAAGAAGAAGGATGGGACTCTCCGGATGTGTGTAGATTATCGTGGATTGAACAAAGTCACTATAAAAAACAGATACCCTCTACCACTCATATCAGAGCTCTTGGAACGCCTTGGAAAAGCAAAATTCTTCACGAAAATTGATCTTCGAGGAGCTTACAACCTTGTCAGGATCAGAGAAGGAGACGAATGGAAGACAGCATTTCGAACAAGGTATGGGCATTTTGAATATGTAGTTATGCCCTTCGGTCTTACAAATGCTCCAGCTGTCTTCCAACATATGATGAATGATATTTTTCGAGAATATTTAGATGATTTTGTTGTAATATACCTTGATGATATCTTGATATTTTCAAAAAATCTAGAGGATCATGAAGATCATGTAAAGATAGTCCTAGAGAAACTAAGAGAAAAAGGATTGTATGCGAAATTGGAGAAGTGTTCTTTTCATAAGACAGAAGTGGAATTTTTAGGGTACATAGTATCAGATAAAGGAATTTTTATGGACCCTAAGAAGATTGAGACAATCCTTGATTGGCAACCACCTTCATGTGTTCGAGATGTACAATGTTTTTTGGGGTTTGCCAATTTCTATAGGATATTCATCAGAGATTACTCCAAGATAGTGACACCTCTTACCAAGCTTACAGGGAACTCCAAATTCTCATGGACCGAAGAAGCAGAGAAGGCCTTTCAGACCTTGAAATCAGCATTCACTACTGCTCCAATCCTAGTTCATCCTGATTCTAGTAAGCCCTTCTTCCTTGAGACAGATGCATCGGACTTTGCTCTAGGGGCCATTCTTTCCCAATATGGAGATGATGGACAACTACATCCAGTTGCATATCATTCAAGGAAGTTTTCCCCTCCAGAAATTAATTATGAAATTCATGATAAAGAACTCCTTGCCATAGTAGACGCGTTTGATACCTGGCGTCACCATCTAGAAGGAGCAGCTCATAAAGTCATTGTATATTCAGATCACAAGAACCTAGAGTATTTTATGACCACCCGGATCCTCAATAGAAGGCAATCTCGATGGAGTAACTTTTTATCCAGATTCGACTTTGTCATCACATACCGTCCAGGACGTCATCAATGTCAGTCAGATGCCCTATCCAGAAGATCTTACCTTGCACCAAAGAAGGGTGAAGAGGCCTTTGATCAACAAGAGAGTGTATTACTCAAGCCCGAGCATCTCCAGTTAGCAGCTATCTCTTCAAGCCATCATGAAGATTCAGCCTTGAATCAGTTGATCCGTGAGAATCTACCACAGGATGAATTGTTTTGTAACGTTAAGCAGAAAGCTCAAGAAGGAAAATTCCAAGAAGTAAACGAATTTCAGGAAAAGGATGGTTTACTACTCTATAAGAACCTATTGTATGTCCCTCCAGGAAAGCCCAGGATCCAAGTACTTCAACAACGCCATGACAACCTTGCAGCAGGACATTTTGGAGTAAATAAAACAATAGAACTCATATCAAGGGACTTTTGGTGGCCTCAGATGTGGAAGGAAGTCAAAGAATACATTCGAACCTGTGATACTTGCAATAGATCTAAGGTACCCCGACATAAACCTCATGGCCTCTTGCAACCTCTACCTATTCCAGAAAGGCCATGGGCTTCATTGTCGATGGATTTCATCACAGATCTACCAAAGTCAGATAAGTATGATGCCATTCTTGTTATTGTGGATAGATTTACAAAGATGGCACACTTCATTCCAACTACCAAGGCAATCACAGGTGCAGCCACTGCCAGACTTTTTCTTAGGTACATATTTAGGCTTCATGGATTGCCTGATGACATTGTCAGTGATCGAGGTCCACAGTTCATATCCAGCTTTTGGAACAGTCTTTGCAAGCTCCTTGGTGTTCAAGTTAAACTATCTACAGCAAATCATCCACAGACTGATGGACAAACAGAACGAGTGAATCAAGTCCTGGAGCAATATCTCCGTTGCACTAGCAACTATCACCAAAATGACTGGTTTGAGTTGTTACCCTTTGCAGAGTTTGCCTATAACAATAGTGTTCATGCATCTACTAAGCAAACTCCCTTCTTTGCAAACTATGGACAACATCCAAGGATGGATATACAACTCTCAAATCATGTCAAGAACCCAGCTGCCAGAGACAAGGCCCAGTACCTGATGGACATTCACAAAGAACTGAAGGAAGAGATCCATAAAGCTCAACAACAATATAAGTACTATGCAGATCAACATCGTGTCCAGAATCCATCGTATCAAATTGGGGATAAAGTATGGTTACTCCGAAACAATTTACAAACTTCAAGGCCTTGTGCAAAGTTAGATCATCAAAAGTTTGGACCATTTACCATCTTGGCCAAGATTAATCCAGTCACCTTCAAACTCCAGTTACCGAGTACCATGAGAATACATCCAGTTTTCCATGTATCCATGTTGGAACCATATCAGATTTCACCATTGAGGGGGGAGAGACCTAGTCCTTCACCACCTATTGAGATTGATGATCATGAAGAATTTGAAGTCGAGCATGTCCTAGATTCCAGAATATCCCGGGGAAGATTGGAATACCTTATTCATTGGAAAGGGTATGACATCAGTGATCGTACTTGGGAACCTGCAGAAAACCTTCAGAGAGCACCAATCAAGGTTCGAGAATTCCATAAGAAAAATCCAACGAAGCCGAGACCAGATAACATGACCGCTCCTCGTGGAACTCGTCGCTTGAGGGGGAGGTGATGTCATGGACGAAGGAAACCATCCTGAACCTAAGATTCCATGTGAACCCTGTATCTCATGATTGGTTCAGAATTAGGAGAAACCAATGCTTCCATTGCGTCCGGAATGTGCCAAAACCCCAAGATCAACTGTCTATTCGCTGAATTCTGACATTGGGAGGTCTTGTTACAAATCGATGACATCATGATGACATCATCAGTTCGCAACCGCCTTGGGAACCGCCCTTGAAAACCTATATAAGGAGGGGTTGGCCACATTCATAATCAGTCTTGCCAATGCCAGTCTTGGGAGCTCAAGGAGTCGTGACCTCCAAGTAAGTACATTCAAGTTCCAGTTCAAGTTCTAGTCTTGTTTCTAGCTCTAGTCTTGTCTAGTCTTGTATTGTGGACATCCTTTCTTGTCCTATTGTAATCTCGTAGTACGAGATCCTTTCTAGTTATTTCTTGTATCCAGTTCATATCCCTGAGGGGATTTCTTGTAATCGAGATATCTTGTTTCCTACCTACGATCCCGGGTTGTGGGATCTCCTGTATCATCTCTAGTCGAGTTTTCCATACCTATTGGTCCCGGGTTGTGGGACATCTTGTATCGATCGTATATTCTTGTAGCATTTTCCCTTCGTGGGTATTCTTGTAATCAGAACTGTGTTTCCGAAATCTTGTCTTGTGTAGTCAGAGAGCACAATCTAGTGCTCCCCTGACAGGATGTCTTGTGGGAATTGGTCGTGTGCATCGTCCACAAGTTCAAAAGGAGGGGCGACCTCGCTTTCGTTATCCCATTTGTCTTCTTGAATCTCTCGTAGGAAGTCTGGTGCAAACCGATTCATAGAAGAAGAAGTGTCTGGCTCCGTAGAATTAGGTACATATGCTACCTGGGAAGGAGGGCTTATTCTATTGTTGGCTCTTTCCTCGTTGTCATAGATAGCTGAAGCACAAGCTTCTTGGGGAGGATTACTTATGCTATTACTTTTCCGAACAGACTCATACGCTCTCTGGGAAGGAATGTGGGTTACCTGTGGAGGTACATATGCTTTCGAGGGAGGCTCCTGTGACTTTTGGGGGGGAAGATAAGCTTCTTGAGGAGGCACATGGGCTTCCTGAAGAGGCTGGCTTATCAGTTCTCTTGCCCTCTCCTTTCGTTGAGGGGCAGATTCCTTCTCTGATTGTGCAATTAACTTCTCTATTCTTTCCAGCAGTCCATCAAAGTGTAACTACGTCTTAGCTGAACTAGAAATGTTAAATAGGCGGCTGGCCTCAAACATGGTCTGAGCCAATTCCACCATTTTGGCACAAATCTTAGTTCGTTCAAGCTCTAGCTCGGCTCTAGGATAGCATTTTTCATGATCGATTATGGTTGGCCCTTCTTGGATTCTGGCCTGATATGCTTTAAGCATCATGTTTAGGTCTTCAGGAGTGGGATCTGCTAGGACTGATCCTACTCTAGGGGTTGGTGGGATTTGATGAGGCGGTGGGGAAGGTGGTGGGTCGGATGGAGATGGGAGTGGTGGAAGCGGGGTAATGTGAGAGGGAGTTTGAGCTGTGAGTTCAGTTATCCTCGCTTTGGTTTCTCTTATGCTTTCCTCAAGCTCACTCATCTTTTTGGCCCATTGTCTTTTCATTCTTTCTCGACTATCTTTCCACGCTCTAGTCCTTTTCTTTGTCACGCTCTCGGTTTCACTAGCCTCTGGGCCCTTTTCCTGGCTTGCCTCTCGGTTTTGCTGCAATGCCTGAGCTCTAGTAACCACCTGCACTGGTGCAGTGGAAGTGACACTTCCTGAGGCATCCACAACCAACCCAATCACGTTGATGGGAGTGATTTTTGGCATATTATTGGGGTTCTTTGGGCAATCTCGTAAGAGATGCTCTTTTCCACAATCTTGGCAAAAGCCTTGGATCGTCACGGACTGATTTTGTGTAGGTGGAGGTAAGGGACAATCACGAATGAAGTGATCCCCCTGACATCGGTAGCATGGTCCTCTAGGAAAGGGTGGTCGTACTTGCCTAGGTTGAGGCCTAGGGTTGGGGTTTGCATACATGACGTTCGTGTAATCCGACTCCCAACTAGGTTCACTTGGTTCTTCACTATAGTAGGACTCACCATGTTCTGGAGACTGCATGTAGTAAGCCTGGGGACTATCGACATGTGTAGAATCAAAGCTATGGTCACTCGGGTCACTTTCTGAGATCAATGGGGTTACTGGTACTATGGCCTTATTCAAGTTTTCTTCTGCCACAGCATACTTTACTGGAACCACGTTAGCGGGGTTTGGAGGCTGTTGAGCTAGCACCGGTTGGGGTCTCTGTTGGGCCTGATATGGTTGCTGATAGGTTTGTTGGGGTCTAGCATATTGTGGTGGTGGAGGGTACTGGTTCTGGTATCTGCCTTGTTGGTAGGGCTGAGGGTATGGTTGCCTAACTGCCTGCTTGTTGTATGGGCAATCTTGTGCGGTGTGATTGGTGTATCTTCGTTCTATGGTGCAATATTGGCTATTAGGATTGACCTGGGGTTGAGCCATAATGGGACACACGTTTGCCATGTGGTCACCTCCGCATGTATAGCACCTCTTCGCTGGGGCAAACCTTGGGATTTGTTTGCTAGTTACACCTAATTTCTGAGCTACTTTCTCTGCGAGTTCCTCAATCGACGTGGATTGCGTGGAAGAGTGACTAGAAACACTATCCGAATCTTTGTAGATTTTGGAAAGCTCTAGCTCTTCCCCTAGGTTATCTTCAATGTCAATGCACATGCGTACACACTCTTCTATAGTCCTAGGGTCCTTCAGATACACATAGGATCTCAATTTCGTACTCAGCAATCCATCAAGGAATAAGGCTACTTGTTTAGCAGATGTGGGTAGCTCCGAAATAGGGCACCTTTCAAGATATTGTCTAAATCTTCTTCCGGCCAATCTGACAGTCTCTTGGGGGGTCTGTTTGAAGCTGTGAATCAATGAGGAGGTATTGTGTCTTATGCCGCTTTTAGAGAACTCTACGATAAATGCCTCTAGGAGTTGGTCTATGCTCCTGAACTGACGCTCATCTAATGGCTGAAACCATGTAAGTGCTGTGTTCCTAAGGGTTAGACCGAAGGCATTGTACTGCGTGAACAGATCTTCCACTTGTTCAGCTCTCAAGACTTGCTTGAACTCCGCCACATGATCATAGGGATCTCCTGTGCCGTCAAAGTAATTCTTCATGGACTTAACTAGCTGGGTGGGTCTCAAAGTTCTTGTGTGTTCTCTAGGTCTCGGCAGAGGGAATCCATCTACATTTCTTTGGTTCCTGTGGGCTCTATGCATTTCAGGTTCTACCCTATTCGTCTCTGTTCTCGTTCTTTCTCTGCCCACTGGGTTGGCAAAACTTACTTCTGGTCTATCTCTACTTCTGTCTCTTTGCGTACCATGAGCTTGGGAAGTTCCAGCCCCAGGGTGACCATAGGATACATTTGATCTTGGTTGGGGGAAAATAAATTCACCCTTCCAAGTGTAGGCATGCCTATCATTTTCTGTCACCACAAAGATCCGTTCTGAAGCATGATCTAAGTAGGTCACTCTGCCTGGGCTATCCGGGTCCTTAAACTCATAGATCATGATATTTCCTATGTCTGTTGGCTGATTAGACTTATACCTCCAAAAGGCTTCATCGGTTTCTCGATTGAGGAGCAACTCTATGCTCTTGTTGTCTTGGGGAACCCATTCAGGCGTGATAATCCTAGTGAGAACTGATTTACCTCGAGGGGTTCTAGGTTCTGCACCCATGTTCCCTTGCTCCAGGTCACCTAAGTCCGCTTCTGAGATTACATTCCCAAAGTCATCGGTCCTATCAGGGTGACTAGTGACTACATATATAGTTCCTTCTTTGTCCAGGTATGCACCATTTTCAAACTTGACAGCTGGGTGCTCTAGTCCAATGGATTGATCGGGGTTTTTAATCTGGACCACAGATCTTCCTAAGCCGTCCTCATAGATGCTAGCACCTAATCGGTTGGTCCTAAGGTACTCCAGCTGCGTTTTGTAAGGGCCTTCTACCCTGTATAGGTAAGGCACTCCTGAACTTCCCGTAGGTCTGTCCATGCCTTGGGACATTTCTGACTCACTGGTCTCAGAGCTAGGGTAGTTTGAACGGTGGCTCAACTGCTGGGCCCAAGACCTTGCAGTGTGATTGACACTAGCCTCTGAAGACCTAAGGCTTTGTCTCTCTCGTGCTAGGTGTCGTCCTGATCTAAGGTTCATATGCCTAACTGATTAGCCCAATTTTTTTTTTTTTTTTTTCAGAGTACAACCTCGTTGCCAATCAATTGGTACCAGTCACTTGATTCTTTTTAGTTAATTATTGTGTTTATGGTCTTGTCTGATATCACGTCGTCGGAATACTTGAGTGTTCTTCGTAATTTCAGGTTGATCGTTCCACGTTAGGTTCTTTTCCTTTAGGTTATCGACAGTACAGTAACTAAGTTTTTAGCTTGAACTTGAGTTCTTTAATAGTCTTCAACTTGATAACTGCCTATCGTCGCCCTGACTTACTCCTATCTCTACTCGTTCTTAGCTTGAGCTAGGAAATGACAGAGGGAGTTGAGAATAATCCAACCTTACTTGTTGATCCCTTGCTTTATGGTGCTCAAGAACCCGGTTCTCAAGCTTGCAAAGAAACCTTGCTTTGTACGCTCTCAGCTGCTCTCAATGGACCTATAAAAGACCCACGGTTAGCTCAATGCTTATATTCAAAGGACAAAACCAACCACTTTCATTCATGTAACATAAACACACATGTGCATTCTGACTTTTAGGAAAATAATTCTAAAGACCCCTGACTTTGATCCCCCTGGGTATGGTCAACTTCAAAATACCCTATCTAAAAATCAATGCATTATCTTTATAAAAAACAGTTGAGGGCGTGTAGTATATGCTACGAGCTTTCCAACAAGCCCTAGAGCTCAAAAAATGGATCTCGTATGAAAAAGTTGTGACCGTTCAGGGTTCTAGGGTTACGACAGGGTTCAAACAGGATCACTGTGCAACAGGTTTTCCCCAAGTTGTTTTCCTAAGACTTCCCCATGTGCTCAAGAGTATAATATTTGTGACCAAAATTAGCCCAATTTTTCAATTAACAAACCTTAAAAATTTTGGCTAAAATTGGCTGTCAATCGCGATGGATAGGGCTGTCAATCGCGATGGACACTCAGTCAATCGCGATGGACAGACAATTCAGTCGGTCGCGATGGACACCCAATTCAATCAATCGCGATGGACAGGCAGTCAATCGCGATGGACAGAGACTTCAGTCAATCGCGATGGATAGGGGGTTGAGTCAATCGCGATGGACAGGCAGTCAATCGCGATGGACAGAGACTTCAGTCAATCGCGATGGACAGGGGGTTGAGTCAATCGCGATGGACAGGCAGTCGGTCGCGATGGATAGACAGTCAATCGCGATGGACAGAGCTGTCAATCGCGATGGACTGAAATTTTGCAAGATTTTCAAAAATTTTAGTGGGAATGTGGTGTGCAGGGTCTCTAGTCCACTGTGGTGCACTCAGATTTACCAACAAGTGAAATTTTCTGTCAATCGCGATGGACAGAAGGCGGCGACTGCGAGACAGTTTCGTCGAGTTCCGTACCTGCGTGGAAAGCTGGAGATGGTGATGTGACCTGTACCTGCAAGACAGCTCAGAAAACATGCAAAAAGCAGCACATGCAAATTCGCTCTCTTGCTCTCTCTCACAAGTGAAATGAGGGAAATGAGGTGGAGGTGGGGATATAGTCAAAAAACTGAAATTTTCGCGATGATGGATATGGAGGTGGTAGGTGGTGATGATGATGATGGAAATGAAGATGGTAAAGAAAGTAAAAGAAAATCGATGAGAGTGAAGAAAATACCTACAACTCCAACGCGTCAACTCTACGTCTTACCATCACACGCTCGTCCTCAAAGCTCGATCCCCGGCAACGGCGCCAAAATTTGGTGTAGCTCAACGATGAGTAGCACCTCCTTTAATGTCAATCCGGGAAGACGTGAGGATGGTATGAAGACCTCGAGCAAGTGGCGGCACAAGTGCGTGAGTGAGAAGCACACTAGCATGCACACACATACACACACACGCGCACACACGGCAAGACAAAGAGCGAGAATCAATGGAGCTTTTAGATTACTTTCAAAATGCTCTTACAAGTTCGTTTCAATTACAATCCAACCCAAAAATGAGCTCTCTAGCTCCTTTTATAGTTTTTGACTAGCTTTGGCCCTGTTCAGACCTAGTGTCCGGCCTAGTTAAAAATTAGGTTCCAGGGCTTATTTGAGGGCTCAAACGAGATCTAAAAAATATGAAAATTGGTACGATGGTACTTCTAATACTCCTTAAGCTCGAGGACTCCTCGGCTTGAACAAAATGGAGTTACTAAAAATAGATAATGGTATTTACAATGGTTTTTAGTGATGAAAATCACTATTTTTGTAGGGGATTCTTCTGAAAATTTGACATACACTTCTTGGAGCTCCCTACTTGCTCCCTTTCCTTGTGTGTCCACCTTTTGATGTGCTTCCATGCTTTGTCCTTGACTTTGAGCTTCAACACGGGGCAATAGAGGAGACAAGAGAAGATAATAGGAGAGTATGAGAATAGTGCATTTGTAAGTTGTAAGACTCAATAGAGTTCATAGGAATGAGAAGAAGTCTCTCTCATAACTCAGTTGTAATTTTCTGAGGAATAGAAGAAAAGTTTGCGCCCGAAGTTTTCGTGTCTTCTCCTTCTGTGGTAAAGCTTTTGTGGAATGCTTTTGTACAAGTCTAAGTCTAGAGTTGATCAATCTCTGTACAAAATTTCAGCTTCCAATTGTAACCAGGTTAAGAGAATTGTGTGTAGGAACATTCATAGGTAAAGAATGTTCACAGTCTCCTGAAACAGGCGCAGATTTCGAGTTCAATGAAATGAGTAGTGCTCAGTGCACAGTGTAAAGTTCTACACATATCATAGCTCAAAATCTAAGTTGAGAGATAATCTATCTACAGCCAAAAGGATTTGATAAAACGGGTTCGACATTGTGAGAACTAAAGCTAAGAAGTTAGGGGTGTCCAAATCGACTTCTCAGAAATGCAGATTTAGACATAGGTAACTTGTGAAGTAGATTTCTCAAGATCTACTGAATCTTTTGGAGTGATTTGACTTGGAGGAGGTGCAGCAGACTTTCTGAGTAATTTCCTTCTTCACAGTTTGTTCAAGAATTTGATATTTGGTCATTGATCTTTTAAATTGGTGAAGGTTTTGACTTACTCTTGATATAGAGGTGTTCTAAGTTCAAGAATGTAGGTTGTTCTTTTGGAGATTAACACTCTCCATCAGAAGGTTATATGAAAGGTTTGGTATTTGCATTTAAGGTTTGATTCCTTAACTTATACGCTTATGAGGAATGTTTGAAGGGTGAGTTGTTTGCAAGAAGAATTGTGGTGTGTCTCTTTTGACATAAATAGGAACTAAGGTATTAGACAAAGCCTTGGAAAGGCTGAAGATAATCCAAGAGATGTTGAAGCTCAAAACGAAGACTCAAGGAGAAGAGAAGCTACCGATCATTGCATTGGAACCCGCCAAAGGTAAAAGTGATTGCTTTCGGTAATTTGTAAGAGCACTATTAAATGCATGTGCATTTGCTAGTCACTTTGTATGTGACATTGGAAGACATGAGTATTTTCTAAGTCACTTAAGTGTGACATTGGAAGACTAAGGTCTTAGAAAGATGTGGACAAACAAGGAAGTTGAAGACTTCCAAGAAGAGTTGCCTATTTGTAAGAGGTATATTTATTGTATGGATCACTTTTTGGTGTTTTGAAAGCTTGCAAGATCATTTGTGAGAGGTATATCATCAACATAACACATAGGTATATTACCTCTGAATTACTTCTCTTGACAAACAGAGAAGTATTTGCTTTGCTCATGATGAATCTTTGATCTTGAATATAGGTAGTCAACCTATGATTCCATGCCCTAGGTGCCTACTTCAAACCGTAAAGAGCTTTGTTCAGTTTGCACACATAATTTACCTTGCTTGGGTCTTCATAGATAGGAGGTTGAGCCATGTAAACCTTCTCTGAAATCTAGCCATTAGGTAATGCATTTTTTACATCCAATTGGTACATATTCCAATTCCTTGATGCAGCCATACTTACCAATACCCTAATGATTGGCAGTTTGGCCACAGGTGAGAAAGTCTCTTCATTATCAACTCCTTGGGTTTGTGCAAAACCCTTAGCCACAAGTCTAGCTTTATACCTGTTTAAGGATCCATCTAAATTTCTCTTGACTTTGTAAATCCATCTAGAGCCAATTGCCTTCATTGATTCCTTCCTTGGTACTAGCTCCCAAGTATCGTTCTCCTTGAGTGCTTCTATTTCTTCATCAATAGCTTCCTTCCATTGTGTCTTGGTCTTTCCTTCTTCATGTGAAGTAGATCCTTCAAATGATAAATCCTTAGCAAGATAAATGGAATGCTTAGTAACTAAAGAAGTTTCCTACCCATATCTCATAGGCTTCTTGCTCTCCCTTTGTTATCTTCTTACTGCTTGGTTGGATGATTCAGGTATGTCTTCTAATCTCTTCATTTTGACTTTGCCCTTTGATTTCCATGCCTTTAATTCTTCTAGGTTCTAGGTTGATGATGTCCTCATCATCTGATTTGATGTCTTCAAATTGGCTTGGCTCCTCCTTGGTGAGGCTTGGAAACTCCTCTTCCAAGTCATATGGCAATTTAACCTTCCTGCATTGACTTTCAAACCAAGAAGCATTCTCATCAAACACAACATCTCTACTGACCATAAAACCCTTGCTGGATGGATTATAAAACTTGTATCCTTTCTGATTTAAATCATAGCCTATGAAGATGCACTTCTCTGCCTTAGGGTCTAGCTTACCTCTAATCTGAGATGGAACATGTACATAGGCAACACTTTCAAAGATCTTGTAATGATCAAGTGATGGCCTTCTACCATTCCATGCTTCATATGGGGTCATCCCATCAAGTAATTTGGATGGCAACTTGCTAATAAGATAGGTGGCAGTAGATACACTCTGCCCACAAATAATTAGGTAACCTTTTCTCATTTAGCATTGACCTAGCTGTTTCAACAATCAACCTATTTCTTCTCTCTGCTACCCCATTTTGCTCAAGGATGTACCTTGTTGTAATTTCACTTTTGATACATTTTTCCTGCAAGAATGCATGAAATTCATTTGAGAAGTAGTCACCTCCTCCATCCGATCTTAGTCTTTTTAGGCTTCTTCCTGTTTGGTTTTCCACAAGTGCAAGATACTTCTTAAAGAAACTGAACACTTCATCTTTGTGCTTCATAAAATACAAGATAGTCCACCTATTGAAAATCATAAATAAAAGACACATAGTACCCTGAGCCAAAAATTGATGGGTCCTTGCTTGGTCCCCACACATCTGTGTGGACAAGTTCCAAGTAATCCTCATGCATGTAGCCTTTCTTTGAGAAGGATAACCTGTGTGATTTACCAAACTAACATGCACCACATTTATAGATCATGTGTTGCTTGGATACATTAGGTATCCCAAGCACACATTTATGTCTACATATTTGTTTCAAGGTTCTCTCACCAATATGCCCTAATCTCTTATTACAAATCTCAAGCTCTGACAATGTTTGATCCTTGTAATTGTAAAGTGCAAGATTTCTAGTGTCCTCAAGTTCAAATGTAAATAGTCTACCTATTTTTTCTCCCTTGGCAATTTTCTTGAATCCATGTTGGGGATCCTCCACAAATGCTCCATATTTGTTTAACCTAACCTGCAAAACTTTTTCCACAATTTGTCCAACACTCATCAAATTCTTGGTGATTGTAGGTACATATAGAACCTTTCGCAACAAATTTCTATTCCCATCAGAGGTTTTGAAATTTCCTACCTTGACCACTAAATGCTTGGTGTCATCACCTTTTTTTACTAGTTACTTTCCCTTGGGTTCCTCAAGGTTAGAGAGAAGAGCTACATTTCTTGCCACATGGTTTGAACATCCTGATTCAATATAGAAGAGGTGTTCATCATTCATACCTTGCTTTGAAGTCATGTTCATAATCAAAAGGGAATCCTCTTGATCTTCTATGTAATTTTTGTAGTCCTTTCTTGATTTGTATCCTCCTTGATATTTTTTGTCGTAATTGTTGTTGCAGTTGTTGTTGTAGCCATGGTTGTAGCTTTGATTGTGGTTGAACCTTCCTCTTGATTGTGTGTAGCCACCTCTTTGGTATCCTCTTCACCTTGATTCTTGAAGTTCCTATAGCACTCATCTATAGTGTGATTAGACAATCCACATATGTTGCATGGGGAAGAGTTGAAAGGTCTCCCCCTACCTTGCTTACCTCCTTTGCCCCTACCACTTGAGTTCCTACCTCTTCTTGCATAGTTAGCTTGAGAAGTAGTACCTTCATCTTCAATCTTTTTTCTTTTCCCTTTCTCATTAGACTTTGCTTTATCTGTGTATAGGGCAGAAGAACTGTTACCTCTTGATGAATCTTCATTTTCGTTGAGCTTGGTCTCATGGGTAAAGAGCTGCCCCATGAGTGTGGTAAAATCTAGAATTTGCATGCCCATGTATAAGTCCATGGCATTTGTGAAGCTTTCCCATTTTTCATCTACCTTGATGCCATTGATTACTTGTCTCACAATTTTTTCTTCTTCAATCTCTTCTCCTATGCTTGCCAGTTGGTCAGTTACATCCTTGGCTTCGGTCACATATTCTGAAATACTTTGCTTGGGTTGCTTCCTTTGAGTGGTAAACTCAATCCACAATTGATTCTTCCTAGCTCTTGTGTTGGAAGAAAAATATGAAGACAATGTATCCCAAGTCTCTTGAGATGTTTTACAATTCCTAATGTGTGGAAGAAGGAAGTGAGAGATGGAGTTAAGATGATATGACCTTGCTAATCCATCTTTGGCACACCTCACTAATTAAGTGCACCATTTCATTTTTTGATCAGTACAGCGTGCTAAGCGTTACTTACTCAAAAATATTTTATCACCACACTTACTGTAGTGCGAATAATATACTATCGAATTCACTTATTCTGAACTTTATATAATAGTCACTGACTATTTTGATTATCAACAAGATTACAAACTTGAACACTTCCACTTTTAATTAGAACGTTTTAACTTCTAATCACCAAAAGAAAATGAATCACTTATCTGTCACTTCATGACATCATGCTACACTTTACATAAGAATTCATATGGATAAACAGAGTATGCAATCGATTGTTCCACCACACATAATCCAACATACTCACTGTGCATCTCTGCCACACCATGGAATGACACAATTACATCCCTTTTGTATTAATATAAGAAAGGATTACAATGATTAGGCCATTATGGCACTTCACCAAAATAATTGCAAATTTACAAAATAATAATCCAGCGGCCTAACAACCTCTTTTGCAGCGAGTTTTGGATAGTTCTTTATGACATGATGTTCTTGAAGTTCCTATATCACTCATCTTTTGTGTGATCAGATAGTCCACATATAATTCATGGTGAAGAGTTGAAAGGTCTCCCCCTCCTTGGTTACCTCCTCTGCCCCTTCCTCTTGAATTTCTACCTCTCCCTGCATAGTTAGCTTGAGAAGTAGCACCTTCATCTTCAAAGTTCTTACTCTTTCCTTTATCCTTAGACTTTCCTTTATCTATATAGAGGGCAGAAGAATTGTTACCTCTTGATGGTTCACCATTTTTGTTGAGCTTGGCCTCATGGGTGAAGATTTGTCCCATGAGAGTGGTTAGATCAGGGATATTCATATCCATATAAAGATCCATTGCAGTTGTGAAGGATTCCCATTTATCATCTGCCTTGATGCCGTTGATTATCTGTCTCACTATTTGCTCCTCTTCAATCTCCTCTCCTATGCTTGCCAACTGATCAAGCACAGCCTTCACCTTATTCACAAACTCTGAAACATTTTGCTTAGGTTGCTTCTTTTGAGTAGTAAACTCCATCCACATTTGATTCTTCCTAGCTCTTGTATTGGAAGAAAAGTATGAAGATAGAGTATCCCAATTCTCTTGGGAAGTTTTGCAATTCCTAATATGAGGAAGAAGGAAGTCAGAGATAGAGTTAAGTAGATATGACCTGGCTAAGCATCTTTGGCACACCATGAGTTGAGTCTTTCTTGCTCCTCTCTTGTAGGTTGATCTTTGCTTCTAAATATGGGCATCTCCTTATTTCTTGATATGTATCCATAGAGACTTCTTCCTTGTAGATAGGTCTTCATCATCAAGGACCATGCTGGATAATTATTCCTATCAAATTTGTCAATGAAAGAAGGGAAACCATCTCCCATTTTACCTCAACTTGCTCTCATACCACCGTTGGAAGAGATGGATGGATACCTCAAGGAAGTGAGGTGGTACCACAAAAACCTGCTTTGTACCAGCCCTGATGCACTTTAGAGTTATAAATTAGGCCCTTTTATCTTGCAAATCACACCAAGAAAGTACCTATGTACTTTGGAGTTGATGCTTGAAACAATTAAATAAAAAAAGACTAGTTCAAGAATAGCTAGTGTTGAAAAAACTTGCTATTTTAGTCCATACAACTACTGGCTTTTTACTCAAAGCTCACAATATAGTAACAATTGACAACATTACTTTTGGGGGAATTCCATTAGCTCAGATAGCTAATGATTGCAAGTAGAATCATTCAAAATGATCAACTATGCTCTGAGAAATCATTTTAGCAAATCAAATCTTACCCCCGACTTTTTAGGGACTAACAAATAGATGACTAGTGAGCACTTCAAAGAGGATTTCTCCAATATGCCTTAAAAAAATTCCTTGAAATTTTTATAGCCCCAACTATGCTATAGGCTGGTTCCAACAAGCCAATGATTATGCAAAATAGTAGAGTATTCATTGAGATATGACCAGAAGAAGTTGATTGTTCTAAGTAGTCATAGCAAAGAAGTAGAAAGAGATGTTCAATGAGCCATATGTATTAAAACACATGATTGTACAGATTCATTGGCATTATAATGATGCTCAATGATAATGAACTGAGTGAAAAATGGTATGAGCTACTCAAATTCTACAAATGATCAAGGAGAGAGCTCTAAAATGCGGCACACAACCCGCAAGTTTTACAAGACCCTTTTTATAAGTATTTCTTCCAAGTTTGAATTTTGAAATCAAACTTGGCTCCAATAAAAAAGTAACTCCTCTGATTTAGGAGACATTCCCTTGTCTTGAATTCATAGCTAATATTCTTCCTAACTCCATGAGATATAAGCTTTTACAAGATTCTCCAAGGATTTAATGATTTACAATGGTAAATGGTCAAGTACTTACAAGCTATAGTTCACATGAATCATCAAGTGCTTCCACACAATGTCTTCCATACTAAGTCAAATGTGTAGGCTTTTGGAGTAGGAAAATCATTAATTGATGATTACAATGAAGATTGAAGGGTGAAGATGAAGAAAAGAACAAAGAATGGAGCATGAAGGAAAGAGGAAAATTAGAAGATAGTGATTTGTATATACATGTACATAAAGCTCACTTATGCTTTTGTAATGTGACGAGTTTGTACATATATGCCTATATATACTAGTATAGAGTCGGGACATATATGAGAGAAGTGTCATAGAACAAGGATAGATGATTAGAAGAAGAAAATGTATGATGAATGTATGAGATTCATCAATTAGATGTTTTCCATGAAAATAGAAGAAAACTTTTGAAACTTGTGTTGTGATCTCCATCTCTCCTTCTGTGTTTGATCATTTCAAGAATCCTCTTGTAGATGTCTACGTCCATAGTTAGTGCATCTATGCTTAAGATTTGAGATTCTAATTGTAATCAGGCTGAGAGAATTGTGAGTAGGAATATTTGTATGTGAAGAAGTGATGAGTGTCTTCTGAAACAGGTGCAATCACGATGATCAAATAATTGATCAGATCTCAGTGCATAGTGTAAAGTTTTACACAAATGAGGAGTAAAAATCTAAGGTGGAAGGTAAACCATCAATTTCTAAAAGCATTTCATTAAATGGGTGTTTGTTATTGACTTTGGAGTTGTCCTCTCCAATCATGAAGTACAAAAAAATCAACAAATCATCTTTATTTTGTCAATCCTGGGAATATCCATAAGACCACAGCCCCTTCTAGATGATAGATTCATAGAAATAAGAGATTGATGGCTGGAATTCTGAGAAAATGAAAATGAAGAGGAAATATCTAGGGTTTACCTTTTCTAGAGCAAATCTTCATCATTTTCTATGATCTTTGTGTCTAATTCATGTTATTTTCTCATCAGAATACAAATATGAAATCAGAATTGGAAAATATCACCTGTATCACAGAGACGAGACAATTGTGATTCTGTACCAGTAGACGATTTTCACATGTTTGCAACATTTTTCAATCCTTCTTCACTCAATACATCAGTAATCATCTCTCTTCATACATCTTACTCATCATTACACAAATGAAACTCACAAATCTCCATGATAAAGCAAGAAACAAGCTTTCACATCAAAGGAAACACACATAACAGCAGAAAACACGATTTCAGCAGAAACTCTCTCTTCTCTATTGATAGCATGAACAAATGACTAACCAACCTCTCCAAAATAGAGAAAATTGACTTATATACATTTTCAAGTGTCCTCTTTCACACTTGAATTTTGGTCCTTTCCTCTATTAATCTAAAAATATGCTATCTAAGAGTTTTCAAAAATTCTGAAAAAAATATATAAGATTCTATCCTACATAAGGAAGACTCTTCCTTACTTTTACAACAATTGCATAAATATTTCTACAAATTTTTATCATTTTACAATATTTTTCCTGCAAAAAAGGTTTCCAAAAATGCATCTTCCAACATCCTTCCCCTCCTAAGCCTTTCGGCTCCTGACGAAAGATTTTCCTGCTCCTCTACACTGATCACTTCTCTTCATTTCTTCTTTCTTTGATATACTTGTGACAGCAAATCATGAATTTTTCTTTCTGTTATATTTAGATTATTGACCATTTCAAATAATGCCTTTCTCCATTGTACTGCAGCTTCTGGTTTATCTATGACATCCTTCTTCAAGTATTCTGTATAGGCAGCTTCATATGCCGTAAGTTTGGATTTAGTAATAACTGACAGATTTCCAAAAATCTCTGACTCTCTTTCAAAAAACCCGTAATCAAAGGCATCTTCAAAAATTTGCAAGTAATGACTGCCCAAAAATATCATTCTGCTGTAATATGCCATTAAGCAAATTCTATCAGGTGTTTCACTCAAATCAAATAATAATGCATCTGTTGGAGAATTAAAGCCGATATAATTCAGTGTTCTGATATCTGTGTCGGTATAAGTGTCTATACAGGCCAAAATTAATCTCATTATTCTTATAAGTAGAATGCAAGCAGGGTCATTGACATCTTTGTATGTAGTTATTACAGACTCAGCAGTATTCACCATATAACTCTTGGTAGGCCATGTGCCTACCTTCGGACCTGCTACTTTCGGAAAATTCATCCACTTTGGAGGAATTTGACCTTCTCTTCTTCTATCCCAAAAAGTTGTCCATTCTCTTCGTCGTGCTACTGGACAATAGGCTGGATTGATCTTTAAATGAAGAGGTGCCTCTTTCCAGATTTTCCTACACTCTTTGTTGGCATCCAACCATTTATTTCTCCACTTAGGGTTGGCTCTCTCAAATAGTTCTTTGGTGACATTGATGTCCTCTTCATACTCAAAGTATTTGTTTGGAGGTAGCCCAACTCTGGCCATCTGGTAGTTCTTTATACTCTCCAAAATCATACAAAATGGTATCCCCAATCCATCTACTGCCCAGTGATGCTGATCTGGATTGATTCCCTTATTCAATGCAAATGTGACAATTTGTTCTTCGTACTCATCATGCATCTTTCTGATGAACTCCATTCTAGAATCTCTACTTGTCAGCAATTTATTTACAAAATCCTCTGAATATTCTTCTTCTGACTTTTTGTCTGCTGGTTCATTGTCATGTTGTACTCCCTCAATATTATCTACCCCATGTTCTTCTGCATGTGTAGTTTCCCCATGTGTCTCTTCCTGGATTCATGGCTTATTTAACTTCTTCTGCAATTCTTCTATAGTCAACATCAGACTCCCATTCTGTTGTGCCCATAATTCTCTTTCTTTTTTCCACTCATTCCATTCCTTTTCCCTCTTTGTCTGCCACTCATTTCTTTCCTTTTCCATATCCAGATGTAGCTTATTATAGCCTCTCATAGATGTAGCAGCATGTGTACTAGCCTGCCTTTCTAATTCTTTGGCTTCTTTCAATTCTCTTTGTAATTCCTAAATCTCTTTGAGTAATCCTTCCTTTTCTCCCTCTGTTATCTGGACTGTATGACTTTCCTCCTTCAATTGCCCTTCCTCCAATAGTAGCTTATTGATTTCTTCATTAGCTTTAGTCAAAATCTGATAGGAAGTTTGTAGAGTTCTATATCTCCCCTTAATCGTTCTTAATTCTTTTTCCAATTTATCGTTCTGCTCTGTTAGTTGCATATTCTTCTCTTCCAAGTATTGAATCTTGTTTTGCTTCTGTACTTCCAACTCTTCCAAAGCAATTATTTTACTGGAAAACTCCTCATTCTTCTCTTGCACCTTCCTTAGTTGCTCTGCCATATGCTCCTTTTCCCTTTTATGCTCTTTAATAACCATACTGCCTTTTTCAAATTCTGACTCTGCTACCATCCCTGAAATGATCATATTTCGGCTTGAGGGTCTGAACTGTTCAATATTGCTCATAATGAGTTGACATGCTGATCTAATACTCTTTGGGATTCTTTCTAGTCCTCCTTCTATTGCTATTTGTTTGGTTTCTAGCTGTTTGTCCTCTTTGCATTCACTCTCCTCTTCCTCTTCTCCTTCATATTCTATAATTTTGTCCTTATTTTCTTCATGGCTTGGCTGGGTGTCCAATGTTTCTAAATCTACCATGTCTTCTTGAACACCTGAACTCTTTTGCTCCAAAACTTCTGAGATCATTTTATTTCTTGTACCTTTTCTTTCTCCAACACCTGTTGAGTTTCTTTAGAGAGATGTCCTTCCTTTGCTTGCATCTCCTTCTCCTGGCTTAGAGTTTTCTGAAACTGGTTATATTCAATTTCCTGACCAGAATTTTCCTGACATTCACCTGCTTGTTCTTCCTGTCTTTCCTTTTCCTGTGCTAGAACTGTTCCAGTTACTTCCAAATCTTTCACCTGATCATTACTTCTTTCCTCTTTGTGTTCTTCTTCCTGTTCATCACTGTGCATGAGGTCCATTGCTACCTCTTGTTCTTGATCCTCATTGAATGTAAATTCCTCATTGCTCTTCAAATCATGCAGCACATCCTTTATACTCTGAATGATCTCCTTTTCCACTACTTTCCGTGAAACCTTTTGAGCACTCTTTCCCATTTCTATCTTCTTTATTTCTTGATCCTTATTCACATCCTTCTGTTCTTTAAATGAACTACTCTTCTGTATCTCCTTTGTCAACTCTTCTATCTTTTCATCCAATTTGAAGTGTGATGGTTTTGTCCATATGGGTTTTATTCCTGTATGCACCCACCCATAATTGACTTCTTCTCTTATTTCACTTGCTTGTTCTCTCATTACTGCTTTTCCCTTCATTATCCTTCTTTCATCTTCCAGACTGAGCTGTTTTTCTGCCTGTTCCTGAATTGGTTCCTCCTGAGACTTCTTCTTCAATTCCTCAGGTGTCTTTTGTTTCTCAGAGGTCTGTATGATGACATTAGGAGTATTTGGTATTGATAAATTTAAACTCTTTAACAGGAAACTCTCAATATCACTCTCAGAATCAGATGAGAAGTGTGAAGGTCCTCCTTTTTCTGGTTCTGTGGGTCTTGATACTTCTTCCACAATGGATGGCTTCTGTGTTTCTTCCATGACTACTTCCTCCCTCTCTTTGATAACAGTTTCAGCTATGGATTTACCCTTTCCCTTCTTGGTCAATTTCTTTTTTTGTACTGGCTTCCTTGGAACCTTCTTTTTCACCACCACAGTGGTTCTGGTCTCTGGGGGTCCTTGTAATTCCTTAAAATAAGCTAGCAATTCCACCTCTTTTCTGACAAACACCTCCTCAGTTTCAGCTGTCATCATTTGGTCATGAAGAGCTTCATAGTGCTCCACCTCCTCCTGAATCCAGTCTGTAGCTTTGCATGAGTAGTCTTCCAACATTTTCTGGTATTGTGCTTCATACATAGCTCTCTTGTTATTCCCTTGGGTTAGATAGGTGTATAGTTGCTCTTTGCTTGTTTGGGGTGGATGTGGTTCACTAGAGGCTTGAACCTGTTTCTGTGCCTTTTCATGTTCCTCTTTTGTGGCTTCCTCCATTTCTAGTTCCACCTTCCTTGGGTCCAACCTTCTTTTCTTTACAGGAATTACTTCCTCAGATATCATCTTCCTTTTCATACCTGTTCCCCTCATGCGGATTTGTCCTTCTGTTTCTCTTTCAGTCATTTTCCTTGGAGGACTCTTGATTCCATGCATAAGATTCCTGAAATACTGTGCTTCTGGAGCCAATTTCAGTTGATCTTCCATCCCTAGAACATGATAAATGATTCTTGTTAAGAACTGGGCCCCATTCATGAACTTCTTCTGTTCCCAGTGTTTTGCTGCTTCTTTCAGCTGTTCATGGATGTATGGTGAGACATCCATTACTCCAAAAGGTTTGGTTCTGTCCTTGTTGTTAAACATCAATAATGTTACTGACTTATGTGGCATTGTATATCTCGGTAGTTTTGGAAAACAGAAGAATTGTAAGAACATCCTTACAGCATATTCTTCTTTCTCCCTTCCTTTAAAATCAGTGAACTTTGTATATCCTATGTAAGTTTCCTTATTCTTTTTGACAAAACTCGGATCCAGTTTGGTTCCCATTGTGTAGAATTGCAGTGCTGCTCTGATATGCCCTCCCTTGATAGTGATACCTACTTCCTGGTTATCTTTGTTTTTGACTCTGCATCTGAAATAGGCATCATTACCTTTCCCTACTTCTTCCAAACTACCCATCACCTGTGCTACTCTTTCAAAGTCAATGAAGAAGATAGGCTCCTCCAATATTCTGTGCAGCCCTACTGCCTTCCATCTTTCCATATTGACAGCAACTCTTTGAAACCTGTAGAATTCCTGGCACAACATTGTATATTTATACCCTCCTACTCCCACTGTAAATATGTGTTGGCCAATGATATTTAGGGTCTCCTTAAGTTCCTTCACCACCTTCTCAGCCTCTGGAATTTCTGGCTCATCATCTGACTCCAGGTCCACTTGTTCCTCCACAGTTTCACTGTCCAGAAACCAATGTCCTCTTGATAGCACAATTGATTCTGCCTTGAAGTCATGAATTGGTAACTCCTTTGTATTCACCATTTTCTGAGGAAAATAAAATACACAAAAAAAAACTCCACCCACATAAGTCACAAAAATCCAGAAAAATTAATGTTTTCTTTTGGAATATTCTTGCCATGAGAATAAAGAAAGAAAGTCTTCCAAATAAATTTTGCTTCTTCAAAAGACTCAATTAAAGTGATCATTACAGGTGTAGCAAGATGTCTAATGTGCTTGAAGAAAGAAATGATGGAAATAATGATTAATGAAAGAAAACAACTTCAGAAAAATAGAAATCAAAAGATGATCATAGAAAATTGAAACAAAATAATACAAATTCTCCATAATAATTTACTTTTCTCCTCCCTATATCTTGCTTTGTGCTTTATAAAATTTTTTTAAAACCAAAAAATACACACTGTGTCCAGTTTTTCTTAACCCATTTGTTCTCTTTCTTTTTTTTTTTTTTTATGCTCTGTCCATTTTTTTTTTCTGCTCTGTCCTCCTTTTCTTCCCCTCCTAATTCTCTTTTAAGGGAAAAAGGTTTAAAAGAAAAATACTTTTGTCATCCTTTTGTCTCTTTTTTTTTTTTAATATTTTGTTCTGAAATTCTGAAGATAGGTCAAATGTGGATGATCTTTCTGCCATTGACATAATTCTGATTTTTTTACCCAATAATGTTTAACTGCAATTGTTCTTATGTCATCCAAACATCCATGCTTCCCAGACCAACATTTTGAAGCACTTTTTGGTCTCCATACCCATTTTGCTCTAACTTCCTGTTTTAATGAGTAATATCGATGTATGCCTTCTTTCCCTGTCCCTCTTGTTCTGATTTGTTGATGTTTCAAATTAGACAATAAGTGTCTTCCTCGTTTTGTCTCACCATTCTTCTTTACTCCTGAATTCTCTTGTTGGTTTTGATTGTAAGAAGCTTGATCATTTTGTAGTGGCAATATGTCCCTGTCCTTCATTGAGAAAGTAAATCCTTCCATATCTGGGTCATGAACATCTAGATGAATTTCCTGTTTTTCATTACTTAGAAAAAACATTAAAAATTTTTTGTCGTTTATGGTCAAATTAAGCTTCATTTTTTCAAAGTTCAAAATAACTTTACCTTGTTTGAGCCAGGGTTGTCCCAAAATCAATTTTTCAGTCATCAAATGATCTGGCCACTCTTCACAATCTATCTTCATATATTCATTATTAAATTTAACTTTAATAACAAGTGAAGACAAACTCTGAATCATTTTTCCTTCTAATGTTTTAATCAGCATTCTGCTTTTATTCCTCTTTATGCTAAATTTATTTACCAAGGCTGAACTGATCAAGTTCACTTGAGCTCCTGAATCTACCAAAACCCTTATGTTTTCATTTTGATGATCCATTTCTATCACAGGCAAATGTTCTCTTTGTTTTAGAGTGCTTTCACATAAACACACCTCCTTAAGTTCTTTCATTTTTCTTATTCTCTCCTTTGCTTCTTGTTAAGCCTCCTTTCTGATGTTTTCTTCTTCTTTTTTCCTATTTTGAGCTTTTTGCAGTCTTCTCCATTCCTCAGTAGTTAATGGACACTCATACCTCTTAACTCTACATCCACTTATAAAATTTGGCATGATTTCTCCATCAATGTTAGCTAATTGAATGGCTCCACTCTTGCTTATCTTATGTATAATGTATGGCCCATGACCTTTCTTCTGAAATTTTTTCTGATGCTCCTTGACTGTGTATGCCAGAACCAAGTCTCCTTCTTGAAGATCTTTTTCTTTTATATGCACATCATGGTAGGCTTTTTGTCTTCTCTTGTCTGTATATATACTCATTACTGCTTGTAGTCGAGATGCTCTCAGTTTTTCTAAATCTATGACCCTCTCAGATAGTTCATGTCCTGTCCAATTGTATTGACTACCCACTTTTAATGTTGGAATAAGAAATTCCATGGGTAAAACTGCATTTTGTCCATATACCAAATTGAATGGAGTAGTCCCTAAAGCAGTTTTGTATGCCACTCTATAAGCCCAGAGAACATGATTAAGTTGAGAATCCCAATCATTTCTGTTTGTGTTGACTAATTTGGACAATACAGTGCAAAGTACTTTATTAGTACTTTCTGCTAACCCATTAGCTTGTGGGTGATATGGGGCTGACTTACTATGACAAATCATGAAATATTTAGTCATGTTTTCTATGATCTGGTTCAAAAAATGAGTTCCCCTATCACTTACTAATTCAATTGGAAGTCCAAATCTAGTAACAATATTTTCATACAAAAATTTAGCAGTTGTATGAGCATCATTTCTTTTAGTGGCTTTGGCCTCAGCCCATTTTGTCAAATAATCAGTAGCCACTAATATGTATTCTGCATGAGATTGTCTAGCTGGAGGATGTATAGGTCCAATAAAGTCCAATCCCCATTTGCTAAAAGCTCTGGCTGAAATTAATGGGATTAATGGCATGTTATCTCTTTTATTTGGTTGACTCACTCTTTGACAGATGTTACATCTTTTTACATAAGTTCTTGCATCAAGAAATAGAGTTGGCCACCAAAAGCCAGAATATAAAATGAGTTTGGCTGTTCTATCACTAGAAAAGTGTCCTCCTGCCACTCCACAGTGTGCCATTTCCAACATCTCCAAATACTTCTCTTCAGGAACACATAATCTTAAATAACCATCCATTCCTTTTTTGTATAATTGTTCTCCTATGAGTTGATATTCTTCAGAGATTTCTTGTAAATTTCTTGAATCTGTACCAGCTATAAGTTGCCTCCCTTTCTCCTTTTTCTTTAATTCTTCAACAATGTTCTCACTCCATTCAGGGTTTTTGTTAAACCAATATAGAGTTATTAAATCTGAATTCTGCAAATCTTGACATTCTTGACATTTAGCAACATATCTTTCCACATCTTGAATTTTATTTGGCCAGTGTACTCCCATCCTAGTAAGATTGCTTAAAGTGACTATTTTGGAAGCATGAGTACATGGGTTCTAGCAATGAGCTCTTCTTACATATTCATGTTGCTCCTCTTCTGGGGTACAGTATTCCAGTACACCTGACTGATTGAGGTGATACAAATGTCCAGCTAGCAACATAAAATTCCTGCTTTGTAACACCAAATGTGTGTTTTTTGCTAATGACTTACAAGGTCCCATGGTTAACAAAGGAACTAATGATATGGACCATTCAGGAACACTTTCTACTTTGAATAGGTATGTATCTGGCAGGTCATCGTCTAAGGGTGAACTAGGTTCTTTGGACTGAATTCTAGACAAATGATCCGCTCTTAAGTGTGTTTTGCCTTGTCTAACCACCACCTCAAATTCAAATTCCATTAGTAAAAGAAACCATCTAACTATTCTTCCTGTATGACATGGTTTACTTACTAAATAAAGTAGAGCTTGGTGATCCACAAAGAATTTAAACTTGTTGGCCAATAGGTAATGTCTGTATTTTTTAATAGCAAATATCATTCCCAACCCTTCTCTCTCAGTGGTTGTATAGTTTTTTTCTGCAATGTTCAATTGTCTACTAGCATATGCTACTGGGAAATCTAATTTACTTCCTTCTATAGGTTGTGCCAACACACATCCCAAAGCATAATTTGAAGCATCTACATGCACATGAAATATTTTATCCCACTGAGGTGTTTTTAGAATTGGGGCTGTCACCAAACAAGTTTTCAGTGTTTCAAAGGCTTGGTCACATTCTTTATTCCACTCAAACTTTGTGATTAGGGCATATAAGGGTTTAGCTATATCTGCAAATTTGTGAACAAATTTCCTATAGTACCCACAATGTCCCATAAAAGTTTGGAGTTCCTTCACATTTGTAGGTCTTGGAAGCTCTATTATAGCTTTTATCTTCTTCTCATCAGTAGAAATTCCATTTTTTGAAACTATGTGACCCAACATTCTTCCTTGTCTTACATAGAATACACACTTTTCAGGATTTAAGCATACTCTGTATGTCCTGCATTTCCTGAATATTCTTTCTAAATCTTGTAAATGATCCTGTCTTTTTAAAGAGAAAGTGCATAGATCATCTACATAGATTTCCATCACATTTCTCAGGAATTCTTTGAAGATATGACACATCAATCTTTGAAAAGTTGCTGGGGCATTGGTCAAGGCATAACCCTAAAAGCATAAATCCCCCATTCTGTAGAAAAGGCAGTCTTATGTTGGTCCTCCAAGGCTATAGGTACTTGATTGTATCCTGAGAAACCATCTAGAAAGCTATAAACTTCCTTTCCTGCAACTCTCTCAAGAAGATGATCTGTTATCGGCAATGGATAATTATCCCTTATAGTTGCTGCATTCACTTTTTTCAAGTTAATGCATACCCTAAGTTTTCCATTCTTTTTTGGTACCACAACTATAGGTGATATCCATTCAGTATACTCAATTTCATAAATGAAGTTAGCAGCCAACAACTTGTCAATTTCTTCCTTTATCTTGGCAGAGTATTTATCATTGAATGTATAATGTCTCTGTTTACTAGGTTTTGCATCTGGAGTCATAGGAATTTTGTGCTCACAGATTTTTGGATCAATTCCTTTTAAATCTTTATAACTGTAAGCAAATACATCCCTATAATTCTTTGCTAGGTTTTTTAGTGCTTCTTCTTCCTCTATGGTCATATCATCAGCTATTACAATATGTCTTTCCTCTCCTTCTTCCTGAGTAATCATGATCTTTTTAGTTTGTTCTTCATTATCATAAGCTTCTCCTTTCTTTTTTTCTCTCTTTGGTTTCATTTTTAGAAGTAGTCTGTCTTCCACTTCATAGGTTTTAAAATTTGCTGGTACATCAAAGTATTGATCCTTGTTTATTTCCTTCTCTTTCTTCTCAATTTCTTGTTCTTCCATTTCTATGTGTTTATGTTCCTTGTATTTGCCTGAGATTTTATCTTTGATTGCATCTTCAGCTTTTACTATCTCCAAATATTTTGTTTTTCCTTTTTTTAATACCATTTCTGAATCTTGTTCCTCCTCTGCTTTTGATACACTTATCATGTTTATACTAATGTGAAAAATATCAAACCCTTCTTCATTTTGAAATTCCACTCCTACATACTCCTCCCTGGCTATGTCCATGGTAGCCAAAATTTGGTTCCAGCCGTAGGGCTCAAACTCTTCATCCTTAAATTGTTGTGGCACATAACTTTCATCTTGCACTTTTCTTCCTTCCACATAATCTTCTCTTTTCAGTCTCCTATTTCTATTGGTGAGGTTTCTTATTATGTTACACTTCCATATTGCTGATTCACTCTCTTCCTGATCCTCCAACTCTGATTCCTCACTTTCTTCTTGATTTTGATGTATTTTGTACCATTCTTGAGGAGATATATCACAGTAGTGCTCATTTCTTAAGTTCACTCTTGTTATTCTTCCTTTTCTTTGGAGATATAAACAATCATTACCCCAATCCTGCACAATTACTTTTTCCCAAATACCTAGGGGTTTTTCTATATGCCCATCTGCAAGTTGCAATCTCATCTTAGTGGGTAGTAATTCATTGCTTCCCCATTTCTCCCAAGTTTGTTTAGTCATTATGGCCACTCCTGATCCACTATCCAAAATGGCTTTAGCAAAGTTTTTTCCATATTGTATTTTTAGGGTTGAATTTCCTTCTTCCCCTTCACAATACCCTCCTATTTTATCAATAGGAATATACCATAATTCCTCTAATTCTTGTAATGGTGAATGAAGGTTTCCAGGTATTGTTTCCCCTTTGTTCATTTTGTTTTGTAAGTGAGGATTTTGTTTCAACAGTTCTTCCCATGTTGTGTGACATGTAATGCTACATTGTTCATCTATAAACATCTGGAATGTTATTTGTAGATTTTCTCTTTTGTTAGCATTTTCCCTTGTTTTTGTTTTCTCAAGTTGTTCAACTATTCTCTGCGAGCTACTTCCTTCCCCCATTCTGAGTTGTACTTGCTGAATGATTTGTTTGCACTTTTGCATCCTTTCATGCTCTAACTCTGGCATGGGATAGGCCACTGCATGATCTGTAGGACTTGGTCCTTCTTGAATCCTTCCCTTATATGCTTTGATTAGGGTGTCTAGACTCTGAGAACTTCCTATTTCAGACTGATTTTGTGTCTTTTGAGGAGAAGTACTTTTGGGCTGATCCTGATTGTCTTCTTCCAAATGTTTGCCCATCCTTCTCTTCTTTTCCCATTTCCCTTTTTGTCTATTTCTCTTCACCTTTGAGGCCGAACCTTCATTTTGATCCTTAATTGTTCCTTGTTGCTTGGCCTGAGCCCTTGTTATAATATTTATTCCAATTTGGTCATTTTCACTCAATTCTTCCTGTTCCATAATGTTAACTGTTTTTAAAGGTATGTTATTAGGTGTGTTCTGTTGTTTTTGGGGATTCTTTGGGCAATCTTTTATCAAATGTTCTCTGCCACAATCCTTACAGTAGGCTCCCTCTATTCTCAATGTAGGAGGTTGCGGACAGTCTCTAATGAAATGCTCTCCCCCACACCTATAACAAGTTATCTTTGGTCCCCCTTTGAATTGAGGTTTTTGGTTGGACATGTAATTGTTGGTAATATACATGAATGTTGCTGTGTCCATTTCAATTTTCCCATTTCCCAAGTCTAGGGCTTTTAACTCAGGTTCTCTTATTTCATATTCTTCCCAATCTTCTTGATATCCCTCACTCCATTGATATTCTTCCTTATACGGTGATCTTAGTCTTGAATTCCCCTCCTCTATTGGTGTATACTTGATTGGTACCACATTAGTTGGTATAGGAGGTTGTTGTCCAAGCACAGGTCTTGGTTGTTCAGTATAGCCTGATTCCCTTTGAGCCATATAATCTCTTTCCTTGATAGGTTGTTTGTTATAGAAGCATTCCTCCCTGGTGTGGTTTGTCCATTTTCTCTCTAGTATACAGTACTTAAGTGTCTTCCTATCTTGTAAGTGTGGTGGCTTCTGATATGGGCATTGTTGTGCCAGATGATTTTCTCCACAAATGTAACATTTTTTATTTGTGTTTATCCTAGAGTTTATCAGATTAGTTTTAGTGCTTACCTCTAGGGCTTTAGCAATAGCCTGAGCCAACTCTTCTGCTGGAGGAATTTTGTCTTCATATGATCTAGGTTGATCAAATGCTAACAGATCTTGACCTTTGTTGTCCTCCAAATCTATTGCTTCCTTTACACAGGCTGCTAAATCAGGACATCTTCTATAATACACTAGGGTTCTTAGTTGGGCACTTCTCAAACCCTCAATGAATAAGGATACTTGTTTTTCCATGGAAGGTACTTCCTCTCTTGGGCATCTATCAATGTATTGTTTAAATCTTCTGGCTGCTTCTCTAACATTTTCATCTTTTTGTTGCTTGAAACTATGTATCAATGTGGCTGTGCTATGTTTTATCCCGGTCTTAGAGAATTCCCCAATGAAGGCTTCTAAGAAAGATTCAATATCCTGGTACATTTCCTTTCTCAAAGGAATGAACCAAGATAAGGCTGGTCCTGTTAGGGTTAAACCAAATGCCTCAAATTGTACTTTGTAATCTTCTACCTCTTCAGCTCTGATTAATTGCCTAAATTCTGCAGCATGAGCATGAGGATCTGAATAACCCTCATATTGGTTCTTCATACATTTGGCAACTTGGTATGGTCTAAGCATTCTACCCTGAGGCTGCCAATGGGATCTTCTTCTGAGTGGGAAGTCATTATATCCTTCTGGTTCCTTGTCAAAGGGATTTGGGGAAATCTGTGTCCTCCTCCCATGTTGTTGTTCATTACCGGTATAGTTTTCATTTGGCCTAGGTAAATTTGTCTGCTCCATGTTATGTTCCCAAGGTCCTTTGTCAGTACATTGCCCTAGATCATTTGAATTTTCTGGGTCTTGATAGAATATGTACACACATCCTTGCCTATCTTCATATCTCCCATCTTTGAATTGAGCTACAGGAGTTATATTCAGAGGAACTTCTAAATTTCTCAATCTAATGAGAAATTTATGCATTCCATCCTGATATACATAGGTTCCAAACCTATTTGTATACATGTACTTGAGGATGTTTCTAAAATCCCCAGTTTCCATAGGCTCATTTGTTTCATTTATGTTTTCCATGTTGTTTTCTTGCCCTAAACTTCTTTCTTGCCCTTTGCCTTTTACTGTTTCTGTCTCCTTCCTTGTTAGGTCTTGTTTAGAAAGTTTGTTTTACAGATCTAAGTATCATTCAATTAATTTTCTCAATCTCAAACTCAACAGAGTGTTTGTCACAATTTCCTAACTAAGGTATATTTTTTTTTTCCGATTTTCTGACTATTTTTGTATTTTTCACGATTTTGTGGTCAAAATCGTGTTTTTCCACGATTTTCTGCCTAAAGTATTGATTTTCACGATTTTCTGACTATTTTTGTATTTTTCACGATTTTATGGTCAAAATCGTGTTTTTCCACGATTTTCTGCCTAAAGTATTGATTTTCACGATTTTCTGACTATTTTTGTATTTTTCACGATTTTGTGGTCAAAATCGTGTTTTTCACGATTTTGTGATCAAAATCGTGTTTTTCACGATTTTGAGTGAAAATCGTGTTTTTCACGATTTTGAGTGAAAATCGTGTTTTTCACGATTTTGTGTAAAAATCGTGTTTTTCACGATTTTGTGATCAAAATCGTGTTTTTCACGATTTTGAGTGAAAATCGTGTTTTTCACGATTTTGAGTGAAAATCGTGTTTTTCACTATTTTTGTGATCAAAATCGTGTTTTTCACGATTTTGAGTTCAAAATCGTGTTTTTCACGATTTTGTGATCAAAATCGTGTTTTTCACGATTTTGAGTGAAAATCCTGTTTTTCATGATTTTGAGTTCAAAATCGTGTTTTTCACGATTTTGTGATCAAAATCGTGTTTTTCACGATTTTGAGTGAAAATCATGTTTTTCACGATTTTGTGATCAAAATCGTGTTTTTCACGATTTTGAGTGAAAATCGTGTTTTTCAGGATTTTTGTGATCAAAATCGTGTGTTTCACGATTTTGAGTTCAAAATCGTGTTTTTCACGATTTTGTGATCAAAATCGTGTTTTTCACGATTTTGAGTAAAAATCGTGTTTTTCACGATTTTGTGATCAAAATCGTGTTTTTCACGATTTTGAGTTCAAAATCGTGTTTCTCACGATTTTGTTCCCAGACAATCGTGATTGCTCACAGATTGTAAATAACACGATTTTCTTATGAAAATCGTGTTCTGGGAATCGCGATGTTGTCCTTAATCGATCAAAATCGCGATTTTGTGTGTGATTTACAGAATCGCGATTCTGAGTAATTTTTTGAATTTTACAAGTTTTGATTTTTCAAAATTTTCTTTCTACACCAGAATCGCCTTACTGAAATTTTGACATGCAATGAAACACTTATATGCAAAATTAAGGTTTTCCTAATGAAAAAACTCAAAATACAGAAAATCGCGATTCCCTGATTTTTAGTTATTTCTCATTTCTTGGTGCTCTATGATTACTTAATGCAAAAATGTATATTCCAACTTAATGCTAAAGTCTTTACCTTGCTTGCTTGGTAGAGAAATCCTCAAAAGTCCACTGGTTGCTAGAAGTCGCGATTTTGCTCTCTCTCTCTCTCACTCACTCTCACTCAAATGAATTTTTCTTTGAATTTCAGGTTTTTATAGTGTCCAAAAAATCGCGATTTTGTGTCATTTCCAATTTTTCACACTCTTTCACTTGTTCAACTTCACTTACTCAATCTTAATGATCTCCACTACACTTTCTTATCTCCAAGTACCCAAATATCTTGGAAATTTCCAAAAATTTCCCTTTACAGGAAATCGCGATTTTGTGTAGAGAATCGTGTAGATCTTTTCTTATGCAATTTTGAGTATTCTTTGTCCTTGCTTTCTTTCAATACCTTCTCTTTTTTGTAATCCACCCAAATCCTGAACTATTGTACCAAAACCACAACCTTGCTCAGAAAGTCGCGATTTTGTACAGAAAATCGTGTTTTTGCATACTTTTAATTTTATGCCAATTTGAGTAGTCTCTTCTTCTTAATTCCCTTCAACACCCTTTAACAACTTCAATTCAACAATCACTTGAGATGTTGCTCCAGAATCAACACTTTTTTCAGAAAATCGCGATTCTGTGCAGAGAATCGTGTTTTCTAATTTTCTGGTTTTTTGACCATTTTTTTCTTTTTCTTCCACTTTTCCACAATCACTCTTGTCCACTACACCTCACTTCAGCTTCCTAACAAGAAAAGAAATTTGTTTGATTGTTTTTTATGAGTTTTATGAATTTGTTTGGTATTTTTGCCCTAAAAATAAAGGTGAACACTTTACTTAGGGTTTCTGGTTTTGGTGATCCACTGATCCCATGTTTCTTGATTGGTTATGAGTTTCTATGTCCTTAGCTATCACTAAAGTGCAAAAGAAAATCTCTCAATTGAAAATGTGTTATGGAAGGCAACCAATTTTTGCAAAGATAAACTCAATCACATCTTTCTTTTCAAAATGCAGGACAACTCAAGATTAATGCTTAGATTTGGTCAACAACTGAATCTTTTATACTTACTTCTAGCTACTTTAACTGTCCTTTCCTTAGTATCACCATGTTATCTTCCCAAGATCACCCATGGTGCCTAGTACTTGGGCAAAAAGAAATCTAGAAATGCAAGAATAGACTCAAGTTACCTCATCTTCAGCTTTCTTGGCTCAAATCTTTCATACACCTGCACTTTTACTTCAACAATATGATGAGCAACTATCAATTTACAAAGATTTCAGCACTTCCAATTCTACAAGATATCAATTGCTTTCTTTTTTCCCCAAAGACAAACAATGACATCTACCTATTCATGTGCACATTCCTTGATTGATGAGTTTTACCTTTTTCTTGTGTTGGTTACCATCATCAACAGAAGATCCAGCAAAGGTCCAACTTCAATGAAGTTCTTGGAATGCTCCCCGGCAACGGCGCCAAAAAATGTTTGTTATTGACTTTGGAGTTGTCCTCTCCAATCATGAAGTACAAAAAAATCAACAAATCATCTTTATTTTGTCAATCCTGGGAATATCCATAAGACCACAGCCCCTTCTAGATGATAGATTCATAGAAATAAGAGATTGATGGCTAGAATTCTGAGAAAATGAAAATGAAGAGGAAATATCTAGGGTTTACCTTTTCTAGAGCAAATCTTCATCATTTTCTATGATCTTTGTGTCTAATTCATGTTATTTTCTCATCAGAATACAAATATGAAATCAGAATTGGAAAATATCACCTGTATCACAGAGACGAGACAATCGCGATTCTGTACCTGTTAACCTAATAAAATGATTCTTTTTATGCACTAACAAGCTTCCGATTGTTGAGTATATGATGGATTTAGGTTTCTAGCAAGCTGGAAATGCTCGTCAGTAACGTCAACTGCAATAAATATGGCCGTCCAAAAGAACTGATAACAACATGTGTGCAACAAGGTTTTTCTTGACAAGCCTTCATATTGGAATGCAGCCAAGAGGATTTTTGGATTGGGGATAGATTGGGCATCATAGAGATATTGAAGTTACCAAACGAGAGGCGAACGTTGGAGGTGCATCGCATGGATTAATCTTGGTCATAAAGGGCCCTAATGCCATGAAAAACACCTATACTTGCCTATTTATGTGGTGCCTAATGCAGTGGTTAAGGAAAGACGTCGTTCAACATAGAGGGAAATCCCAATTGCATCATTGGAAACTATTATCTTTTGTAATTTATTTTGCAGGAATATGGAGGTAGCCATTTTTATGTTTTCTATTGCCTTGCTAGAGGTTGCAAATGTCATAGAGAAAGAAACAAATATAGTTTCAATCAGTTTTGGGTGGTAGGCCTATGGAAGTACTCCATTAGTCAGATGGCAAGAAATGACAAGAGACGTTTCTTTGGCAGGAACAACAATCGATGGGTAGGCAACCTTTGACAGAAAAAAGGCAACCGCTGGCCTTTATGGGGGGGGGAGCCCTCGCATTAACACAGTGGAGAATGGAAAGGGGGGGTGCTCCTTCATTTTTTTGTTGTTAATGACTTTGGGTTGTGGGGGGTATCGAGGAGGAGCAGACAAAACGGTTCTTTTCTCAAGTATTCTTTGGCAAGTATCGGGGAGCTGCTGGGAGAAAGGGAGAGGTCCCTTGTTGGATGCTATCGGATTTGGTTTTCTTGAAGCGGCAGAAGGTAGGAGATGTTTTTTGGGTATTAGGTGCCTACAGATTTTGGGTCCAGGGGATGCTAGTGCTAAACTCCTCTGTAATATTATCCGAGAGTTGAAGGAGGGGTGTGTTTTTGTTTTCCTTTGGGCGGTACAGGTCATAGAAGAGGAGAGCATGAGATTATGGGGTTTTTTCTTTCTTTTTTTTCTTGTGGTTTTTACGTGTGCAGGTGCATTAGAGGAGTTGGGGGGTTCTTGCTGGTGCCGACACTGAGATTCAGAAGGAACGCGGGCAGCAGAGGAGTCTGGAGGAGGTGGTGGTGGTTTTGACGACAGGTTCAACTCTCAAAAGGACTCAATTCTCCGTAGAAACCCTTGCCACTTCGATTGCGCACATTGTGTGGTATCTTGCGTATTCTGAGAGGGAACACACAGATAATATATTCTCATGCTTCCTCTGCTATTGCTCTCTCTCTCTCTCTCTAGCGACAGGGGCATGCCATAGCAGCGGCAGCTCTGAGGGAGAAATAAGTCTACTTTAGAAAACTCTGCGTGGTTAGAAGCAATAGAAGGTACGGGGAATTGCTCCTTGGAGAGAAATCCTGTCGGCAGTAAGAAGTGGCCCACCTAGAAGCTTTGATGGCAGCTACAACTCCGACGTCTGACAAAGTTCTATTGTGTTATGCAATGTGCCAAGGTACGAGCAATTTTTGCGATGCTAATTTCTAATCGTTGTAAAAACTAGGTGACAATTACGCATGATATGGGGAATGTATGTGCTGACTTCTTTCCAAATACAGAAACCATGCTTATACCCAGAGGGGAGAAACTAGTACTGAGATTGACGCTGGGACATTTGGACATGATAAAATTTTTTGTTAGCATGGTATTGCATGTCATCAGAGGTTGATTGCGCCTAATTTAATCGAGCATAAATGATTGTATGTGCTGGGCTGTTTCACGGAGTTGAACAAAAGAATGTTTAGAGAATAAAAAGCGTTCACATGCCTTATGAAATTTTAGTGCTGATTATATATGGTTTAGTTTTTGCTGGGTAACAACAAGATTAAAGGGGAAATTCCTTACAACGACGGTCGGAATATTGTATTGATGTTGAGGTGATTGCTGTTAAGCGACTCTGTGTGTTTTAAGATGAGAACTCATCAAACTGCTATACAGTCCCTGCAGAGTGCATGTTCTTTTGGGTCTTCTAAAAGCGGGTTTATGTTGCTTAAGGGATAGTAATCAAAATGTTCGAGTTGAGGCTTTGGTCCTTCAGCCCTTGAAATTCCAAGAATTACCAATGCAATCGCACTTCTGCACAACTTAACATCTTAGAAGTTTCGGTGTTTCAACTGGGGAGAATAGCCATGATCATTTTGTTACTATGAATATGCTTCACCAGATGATGAATCAGTTAACACTGTCTAGACTATGATATTATCATGTATAAACAGATTAACTATTGTTTCGGTGAAATCGATGATCGCTATTCTTATGAGTCAAAGTGAAGAACCATGAGATATAGGTAAAGCGAACTTCATCTCTTCATTGAAGGAACACCAAAAAAAAAAAAACTCACGCTTGTGTCTTGTTGAACAGATCTAAAACGGTCATGAAAACATTGTTGAAAATCTATTCATTGGTTGTTTGAACGCTCTGAGTTAGGCAATGGTTCCTAAGTAATTTGTAGCTTTTCTTAGCTTAGGAATGATTTATGATTCCTTGGCTTGAGAAGTTCATGGTTTTGAGCATCGTAGGACTTGCGCATATGAGTCATCTTCTTTGAGGCTATTGGATTCCCGTTTCATTTCTTGCATATGAAGAATGACGAGGACATAAAACATTGAATTGAATTTTCAACTGATGAGATCCAAAATGTCTATCTTGAGGTGATATAAATACTAATATTTGAGAGTAGGCATAGCGCTAGTAGTTTTTTGTGCTTCCAAGACTAAGGTCAATTTCTTGGCACTTGGTGTGCATCCCTAAGCACGCAATATTCCAGCTACATAAGGGAACTCGACGTGAAATGATTAGGGGATTTATGATTCCACGCTTTGACTTTGGCTTTAGATGGGAATAAGATGGATGACGAGACTCAATTGAGAGGAGTGTGAGTGTATGCTTGAGTATGTGTGTATGAAAAGAGAGAGAAAAAGGGAAAGAGAGTAAGAGAGTTTAGGGAAGGTGATCGGACATAAGCACGAGTGTGCACAAGATAGTGAAATTAAAGATACGATTGAGGTTCAGGCAATGCAAGTCGATTAGTTTGACGTAATTTGAGCACACCGTAAGCGCCTCTCGGCATCTTTCCCTTGGACTCAGAGTGTAAACATTTTGGTGCGTTTGCCGGGAAGCATATGAACTAGTATATATACAAAAGGGAGATTCCTCGAGGGGTAATTATGGGCTCCAGGTAATCCAAGTAGACCAATTTCGAGGGATAAGTAACAAAATAAAGGCTCATATAATCATTTGTTCCGTGGGCTCAAGAGCCAAACATTTTGGTGCGTTTGCCGAGAATTGGCTTAGCACATCTCATAGAGAGTGCTACGAGTTCGCTTGGTGCCCCAATCGTGTGGCACAGCCAATTCGATCCCAAATTTGCTCTGACCTTCATTAAAGAAATGACCCAACAAAGGCAAGCCTGTGGTTTTGAGGAGAATGCCAACATGAGGCAAATGAATTTTGGACGAAATAGGAGATGCATATACTCTCATTCGACCATGAGAGATCATGCGAACCGAGGGTGGCGATTTGGCCCGATATCAAATTATGTGAGATGCTGGTGTTGCGAGCAGATTGGGCATATAGCCAAATATTGCCCTCGTGTATGCACCCCGTTGGATTTTGTCCCCACATGTGAGGACTGCGGGAAAAAGAGACTATGCGAGCACGTGTGTGGCTCAAAAGAGGTGACTGGCGTAAAGGTCACAACGAATCAATCTGATAGGTGTTTATCCTCCTTGTATGTGGAAGTTGACAAGGGTGGAGTTACTTCGTCAACGGAGACTGCGAGAGCAAGTGAAAGCAAGGACACTGGATCTCATGATCGAGACTTGGTAGAACTTGTGGAGAGCTTGGAATGTCAAGTCAATTGGTTGCATGTGGAGCGAGATAACGAGAGGATCAAAATAGAGAAATTAGAGGAAAATCAAGTGAAAATGGCCGAGGTCCTAGGAACTTGGGAAAAGCAAGTACGAATGTTGAAAAATGAAAACAAGGAGTGGAAAAGAGTAAACAAAAGCTGCAGGCAAGATCTTGTGAAGCCCGAGAGTGAAAACGTGGTCTGGGACTTGAGATCCAGTTTGATGGTAGCCGACTGCTTTGGAGTTGCGATCGAAGAAGAGCCCTCAAGAGATAGGTGTGACCTGATGAAGAGAATCGAACGAATGGAGCATGAAATTGAAAAGGTACAAAGCATAATCCGTCGATACAGTGACCAAGCGGGTAAGGCATGTGACGAGTTCCACCTGGAGTTAGAAAGAATGAAAAGTGCCCAAGCGGAGAGTGATGAGAAAGTGAGACGGGTAGAGAAAGAGAATGCAAGGCTGAGTAGCAAGCTAGGTAGGTGGATGAATCGGAAAGACGACGAGATGCGAGAACGAGTAGAGGATCCGAAAGTAGGTAGAATAGAGGAAGAGCTAAAAGTGATGTTGGACCAGTTAGAGGCGATAGGCGTGGAGTTAGAAAAGGCGAAGGAGTTGTCGAAAAAAGTGGATGATCTAGAAGTAGAAAATATGAGTAGAATCTGGGAGGAGAGGTCCATTCGCGAAGAGGTTGAAAAGTTGTCTGGCCAAGTCGGGAGGAGCGAGGAGGTTCCTTTGGAAATAGAAAGAAAGATGAGCCATTTAGAAGAGGAGAAGAAGAAAATGTGGGTTCGGTTCCATCAAGTGGATGATGAGATTTTTCGACTCCAAGGTAGTGATGAGCGAAAAGAAGAAGGGATAAGGGATTTAGCTTTAAAGCTCGAGGCATTAAGAGGTGTAGTAATGAATGGTGGCCTTCCAGACCGTATCGCATGGCTAGAGGACAATATCAGCAAGCTATCGAATCATGTGGAATCTCTGCGAGGCAGAGGATGGAGATGAAAAAGAAAAAGATGATATGATGGATGCCGGTGAGGACGGCTTGAGTTTGATTAGGGTTTGCTTTGCCGATTACGAGTCTGAGATGTGAGGACGGATGGACCAAGTGTGTTGTACACTTAGGAACTAAAGTGACACTTTTTGAGGTTTCAGGTCGACAAGGTGGTTAGTATGTGCGGGTTTTGCGAGGACGGGCTGACCATGGCATTAGTGGCTGGGTTTTGGCTTGAGTGGCAGCAGAGAGGAGATATGTCTCATTGGGATGTCCACGAGGGGATATATGTGTGTGTGTCGTGATTGGTTGGGTTGGGAAAAAGTCCTTTCTTTTGTCTCCTAATTCTCGAGATGCGGGAATGAAAAGAAAATGAGAAAAATATATGTTTGTGTATGTGTGAGTGTGGCTACGCGCCTATGTGGGCCGATAGGTGGGTGGACCCACTTTGGCCGGGTGGTCAAAGCCACGAACCGACGTCGGTCTCACATAGGGCTAGCTGTCTGTGTGTCGTGCACTGCGTTGGGTTGGTAGATGGGTGGAACAAACTCGATCGGGTGGTCGAGTCCACGAGTCGCATCCAACTTCCGCGTAGGCCGGCAAGTGTGAGTAAATATGAAAAAAAATGATGAAAAAAGAGAGAAAAAAATGTGGAAAAAATGAATGAGAAGAATTCCTCGCTCGAGGGGGGACATAAGAGAGGTGAGAGAGCATGATGCTCGGATGGGAATATATGTGTTTGTGTTGTGGGGATTTGGGTTATGTGTGGGCTCCCCATGAAACATGTCAAATTGAAGCTTAAGCTCGGCTAGGGTTTTGGTTGCGATGTGTCTATGGAAAGCTTGGACTTGAGGGATCCAATCGTGCTAGTTGCATTGTTTGTCTGCAAACCTTCCGGAAGTGTTTAGTTTGGCTCTTATGTGGTATGACAACTTGAGAAGTCCTGAATCACGTCGACGATGAGTGATCTTGTTAGAGTGAGTTCGTGTTAGGCTTGAGTGGTCTTTGTCGTGTGTCCATCAATTTAGGAGAGGTGGTGGCAACCAAGCATAGGATCTGATTGATGAACAAAAGAGCACAGAGTAGATGAAAAGGTAAGTGGGAATAGAAAACCCTAGGTGGAAAGGAAATGGGAAATTGGCAAGAGAACTCGGTCCGAAATGAGACAAAGGAACCAGCAAAACGATCGTGAAACCGGGAAAAGTATCGAAAACGGAACTCGGAAATGGTTTTTGATGGTGTGTGTGGAGAGTGTGTTGAGAATGCATGTGGAATAGAGATTCGTGACGTGTTGAACAAACAATCTAGAAGAGTGACAAGAGGGAATGTGGATGGGCTTTTTGCTTGCATGTGTGTGGTGCGTGATGAGAATGCATGTGTGATGCGGGATCATGATGTGTGTGCTGAGTATGTATGTGTGATATGGATGATTGATATGGATGTTTTTCATTTTGGTAGTAGATGTGGTGTTCGATAAAAAGTGGTCTAACCTGTTTTGATGAGTTGTAGGCAGGTGGACATGGCGATGAAGATGTGAGAAAATTGACAAAGTTGGTAAGTGAAGTGATTGATTTTTGATGGCTAATGGATGTTGATTTAGTGTCGTTGCAGGTATGCCAGTGGAAAGAGGTGGAATAAGTATGAGGTATGTGAATATGCATCGATGCAATCTTGATGACTTGGATGATTTGAGTGCATGAAACAATTTGGCTCGTCGAGGACGACTTCGCAGACAAGTGAAGGGGAGTATGTTAACCTAATAAAATGATTCTTTTTATGCACTAACAAGCTTCCGATTGTTGAGTATATGATGGATTTAGGTTTCTAGCAAGCTGGAAATGCTCGTCAGTAACGTCAACTGCAATAAATATGGCCGTCCAAAAGAACTGATAACAACATGTGTGCAACAAGGTTTTTCTTGACAAGCCTTCATATTGGAATGCAGCCAAGAGGATTTTTGGATTGGGGATAGATTGGGCATCATAGAGATATTGAAGTTACCAAACGAGAGGCGAACGTTGGAGGTGCATCGCATGGATTAATCTTGGTCATAAAGGGCCCTAGTGCCATGAAAAACACCTATACTTGCCTATTTATGTGGTGCCTAATGCAGTGGTTAAGGAAAGACGTCGTTCAACATAGAGGGAAATCCCAATTTCATCATTGGAAACTGTTATCTTTTGTAATTTATTTTGCAGGAATATGGAGGTAGCCATTTTTATGTTTTCTATTGCCTTGCTAGAGGTTGCAAATGTCATAGAGAAAGAAACAAATATAGTTTCAATCAGTTTTGGGTGGTAGGCCTATGGAAGTACTCCATTAGTCAGATGGCAAGAAATGACAAGAGACGTTTCTTTGGCAGGAACAACAATCGATGGGTAGGCAACCTTTGACAGAAAAAAGGCAACCGCTGGCCTTTATGGGGGGGGAGCCCTCGCATTAACACAGTGGAGAATGGAAAGGGGGGGTGCTCCTTCATTTTTTTGTTGTTAATGACTTTGGGTTGTGGGGGGTATCGAGGAGGAGCAGAGAAAACGGTTCTTTTCTCGAGTATTCTTTGGCAAGTATCGGGGAGCTGCTGGGAGAAAGGGAGAGGTCCCTTGTTGAATGCTATCGGATTTGGTTTTCTTGAAGCGGCAGAAGGCAGGAGATGTTTTTTGGGTATTAGGTGCCTACAGATTTTGGGTCCAGGGGATGCTAGTGCTAAACTCCTCTGTAATATTATCCGAGAGTTGAAGGAGGGGTGTGTTTTTGTTTTCCTTTGGGCGGTACAGGTCATAGAAGAGGAGAGCATCAGATTATGGGGTTTTTTCTTTCTTTTTTTTCTTGCGGTTTTTACGTGTGCAGGTGCATCAGAGGAGTTGGGGGGTTCTTGCTGGTGCCGACACTGAGATTCAGAAGGAACGCAGGCAGCAGAGGAGTCTGGAGGAGGTGGTGGTGGTTTTGACGACAGGTTCAACTCTCAAAAGGACTCAATTCTCCGTAGAAACCCTTGCCACTTCGATTGCGCACATTGTGTGGTATCTTGCGTATTCTGAGAGGGAACACACAGATAATATATTCTCATGCTTCCTCTGCTATTGCTCTCTCTCTCTCTCTAGCGACAGGGGCATGCCATAGCAGCAGCAGCTCTGAGGGAGAAATAAGTCTACTTTAGAAAACTCTGCGTGGTTAGAAGCAATAGAAGGTACGGGGAATTGCTCCTTGGAGAGAAATCCTGTCGGCAGTAAGAAGTGGCCCACCTAGAAGCTTTGATGGCAGCTACTGTACGGTGATATAAGCCCAACTCCGACGTCTGACAAAGTTCTATTGTGTTATGCAATGTGCCAAGGTACGAGCAATTTTTGAGATGCTAATTTCTAATCATTGTAAAAACTAGGTGACAATTACGCATGATATGGGGAATGTCTGTGCTGACTTCTTTCCAAATACAGACACCATGCTTATACCGAGAGGGGAGAAACTAGTACTGAGATTGACGCTGGGACATTTGGACATGATAAAATTTTTTGTTAGCATGGTATTGCATGTCATCAGAGGTTGATTGCGCCTAATTTAATCAAGCATAAATGATTGTATGTGCTGGGCTATTTCACGGAGTTGAACAAAAGAATGTTTAGAGAATAGAAAGCGTTCACATGCCTTATGAAAGTTTAGTGCTGATTATATATGGTTTAGTTTTTGCTGGGTAACAACAAGATTAAAGGGGAAATTCCTTACAACGACGGTCGGAATATTGTATTGATGTTGAGGTGATTGCTGTTCAGTGACTCTGTGTGTTTTAAGATGAGAACTCATCAAACTGCTATACAGTCCCTACAGAGTGCATGTTCTTTTGGGTCTTCTAAAAGCGGGTTTATGTTGCTTAAGGGATAGTAATCAAAATGTTCGAGTTGAGGCTTTGGTCCTTCAGCCCTTGAAATTCCAAGAATTACCAATGCAATCGCACTTCTGCACAACTTAACATCTTAGAAGTTTCGGTGTTTCAACTGGGGAGAATAGCCATGATCATTTTGTTACTATGAATATGCTTCACCAGATGATGAATCAGTTAACGCTGTTTAGACTATGATATTATCATGTATAAACAGATTAACTATTGTTTCGGTGAAATCGATGATCGCTATTCTTATGAGTCAAAGTGAAGAACCATGAGATATAGGTAAAGCGAACTTCATCTCTTCATTGAAGGAACACCAAAAAAAAAAAAACTCACGCTTGTGTCTTGTTGAACAGATCTAAAACGGTCATGAAAACATTGTTGAAAATCTATTCATTGGTTGTTTGAACGCTCTGAGTTAGGCAATGGTTCCTAAGTAATTTGTAGCTTTTCTTAGCTTAGGAATGATTTATGATTCCTTGGCTTGAGAAGTTCATGGTTTTGAGCATCGTAGGACTTGCGCATATGAGTCATCTTCTTTGAGGCTATTGGATTCCCGTTTCATTTCTTGCATATGAAGAATGACGAGGACATAAAACATTGAATTGAATTTTCAACTGATGAGATCCAAAATGTCTATCTTGAGGTGATATAAATACTAATATTTGAGAGTAGGCATAGCGCTAGTAGTTTTTTGTGCTTCCAAGACTAAGGTCAATTTCTTGGCACTTGGTGTGCATCCCTAAGCACGCAATATTCCAGCTACATAAGGGAACTCGACGTGAAATGATTAGGGGATTTATGATTCCACGCTTTGACTTTGGCTTTAGATGGGAATAAGATGGATGACGAGACTCAATTGAGAGGAGTGTGAGTGTATGCTTGAGTATGTGTGTATGAAAAGAGAGAGAAAAAGGGAAAGAGAGTAAGAGAGTTTAGGGAAGGTGATCGGACATAAGCACGAGTGTGCACAAGATAGTGAAATTAAAGATACGATTGAGGTTCAGGCAATGCAAGTCGATTAGTTTGACGTAATTTGAGCACACCGTAAGCGCCTCTCGGCATCTTTCCCTTGGACTCAGAGTGTAAACATTTTGGTGCGTTTGCCGGGAAGCATATGAACTAGTATATATACAAAAGGGAGATTCCTTGAGGGGTAATTATGGGCTCCAGGTAATCCAAGTAGACCAATTTCGAGGGATAAGTAACAAAATAAAGGCTCATATAATCATTTGTTCCGTGGGCTCAAGAGCCAAACAGTACCAGTAGACGATTTTCACATGTCTGCAACATTTTTCAATCCTTCTTCACTCAATACATCAGTAATCATCTCTCTTCATACATCTTACTCATCATTACACAAATGAAACTCACAAATCTCCATGATAAAGCAAGAAACAAGCTTTCACATCAAAGGAAACACACATAACAGCAGAAAACACGATTTCAGCAAAAACTCTCTCTTCTCTATTGATAGCATGAACAAATGACTAACCAACCTCTCCAAAATAGAGAAAATTGACTTATATACATTTTCAAGTGTCCTCTTTCACACTTGAATTTTGGTCCTTTCCTCTATTAATCTAAAAATATGCTATCTAAGAGTTTCCAAAAATTCTGGAAAAAATATATAAGATTCTATCCTACATAAGGAAGACTCTTCCTTACTTTTACAACAATTGCATAAATATTTCTACAAATTTTTATCATTTTACAATATTTTTCCTTCAAAAAAGGTTTCCAAAAATGCATCTTCCAACAATGGGTTATATTTTGTGAGAAGCAACTGTTTAAAGTGGCATATGTAAAAGTCACATGTAGACAGTGCTTCTTTCAAACACAGGTTTACTTATTGGAGTAAATCTAAAGTTTGGTAAGTTGGTTTGAAGAACTTTAACTTGGACTAGTTTTGCAAACACTAGAAGAGTGTTATAGCAAATTTTCATAGAAAAATTTCATCATTTCATCAGCTAATGAGTGAATTTTGCGAGGAATACTTTTTTGAGTGAAGCTAGTTTTCATAGAGAAGCTGAGTATTCATATTTTGGTAAACAATTTTCAAAATTGGTGAAGCTTTTGAGCTATAATTGATAAAAAGGTGTTCTAAACTCAAGTAAAACTTGTATTTTGGAGATTAAGCATCTCCATCAGTGGTATCAGAGCAAGAATCATCAGAATTAAAGAAAAGAAAGATCCGGACTACTATAGACATACATAATTCAACATTTGAGATTCAAAAGGACAGTGTGAAGGAAAAGCTAAAGAAAGACACACGAGATCAATCAGAAGGATTAGAAGGAGTAAATTTCGAAGCTAAGGTACATTCATTACTCATAAGGTTGAAGATTTGATAGTACAAGTGAAGAAAGGATGGGAGATAGTCTTCAAATTGAAAACTTGGATAGAGAGAACTATCTAGCTTGGTCTATGAGGATGGAAGCTCATCTTATGAGCAAAGATCTGATAGGATATATTACAGGAGAAGAAGAAAAGCCAGAGTTTAAAGATCCTAGTGTTGCTACTAGGGAAGAGCTTGTAGATTTAAAGGTCTGGATGAAGAAGGATGCTCAAACAAGGAGCATAATCTATATGGTAATGAATGATTACTTGCTTCCTCACATTAGAGGACCTGAAAGTGCGAGTGATATATGGAATAATTTGGAGGAGCATTTTCAGAATACAAAAAAGTCAAGGAAAGCATTAATATGGGCAGAGTTTACCACATTCAAGAAGCTTTGGTCATGTGAATTTTGCTAGTTTGCTATGCTTGCAAAAATTTGAAATGGTGTCCTCTTTGCCAAAACTTGGGGCACCTGGAAAACATGTCTATGAAGGCTGTATTTTGGGCAAAATGCAACGTTTGTCCTTTCCAAAAGATGGTTCAGTTCGGGCTACAGTCCTATGCAAACACCTTCTTTTGGGAATTATCTTTACTTCGTGACTTTCATCGATGATTTTTCCAGGCATGTATGGGTATATCCATTGAAGGAAAAGTCCGAAGTGTTCATGTGCTTCAAACAGTTTTTGGTTTTGGCTGAAAATTTGTCAGCATGTAAAATGGGCACCCTCCGTTCTGATCGAGGGGAGGAATATATGTCTTCTGATTTTAATGAATTTCTAGTTGAAAGTGGGATAAAACACCAGTGTACAGTGCCATATACACCTCAACGAAATGGAGTTGTTGAAGGAAAGAACATGTCACTCATGGAGATGGCGAGGTGTATGGTCAAGAGTCAGACTTTACTACATAGTTTCTGGCTTGAGGCTGTCATGTGTGCAACATATGTACTGAACAGGTGTCCCACTAAAGCGTTGTATTATATCACTCCATAGGAGGCTTGGCATGACCGCAAGCCATATGTTGCTCATCTACGTGTTTTAGGTTGTTTGGCATATGCATTAGTGTCTGAACAACATCGTAGAAAATTGGATGATAAAGCAGTAAAATGTATTTTTGTTGGGTAAAGTTATGAAAGTAAAGGCTGTCGTCTGTATCATCCACATACTAAATGCATTCTAGTTAGCTGTGATGTTGTTTTTGTGAAAGATGCTATTCAGCCATTGCTTTCATGTACTAAGGAGACATCTGTTAGCTCCAAAGACATGTATGATACTTTGCTGCCTCTTTCTATAGGTGGACACTCTAGTGCTGGTCCTAATGAGGCAACTTCTCAGCCTTTGCAGGTTTCATGTGATGATGTAGATAATTCCATTTTTATGTAGATGTACATGATGCACTTATTGATGAGAGAGCTGATATTGAACAGGCAAGAATTATGCCAAAATGGTTAGTGCAGACCTTGCGTGACAACAAATTAGATGCACCTCTATCATATCGTACTCGTTCAGGCTCTCATAGTGCCTCTTTTACATCAGATTGCTATTGTATGGTTGCATCTAGTCTCTATGATGAGAACGAGCCTGTTTCGTTTGATGAAGCACAAAATTCAAAAAACTGGATGGTTGATATGCAATCTGAATATGATGCTATAATGAAGAATGGTACTTGGTCTTTATGTGACTTGCCTCCTGGCAAGAAGGCCATTGGCACTAAGTGGGTATACAAGCTGAAGCGTAAACCGGATGGTACAATTGACAGGTATAAGGCTAGGCTTGTTGCAAAGGGTTATGCACAGGAAAGAGGCATTGATTTTGATGAGACCTTTGCACCTACATGTCGTATGACTACTGTTCGGGCATCTGTGCACTTGCAGCTCATCATGGTTGGAATGTACATCAGTTGGACATTAAAACAACATTTTTGAATGGTGACTTGCATGAAGAAGTGTATGTTTTTTAGCCCCGTGGCTTTGTGTAGAAAGGGCATGAAAACTAGGTCTGTAGGTTAAAGAAGTCATTATATGGTTTAAAGCAAGCACCACGTGCTTGGTATGAGAAGATACATGCCTATCTGATTGCACATGGTTTTGAGAACATTCCAACTGAAAGCACCTTATATGTTAAGCATGCTAATGATGTTCTTCTGATCATTGTTGTCTATGTTGACGACATGCTGCTCAGTAGTCCTATTGAGAAGCATATTTCTGATTTTAAGGCTGATTTGCATGCCTCATTTGAGATGTCTGATTTGGGGCATTTGCATCACTATTTGGGCATTCAGTTTATGCAAGTAGATGGTGGAATGGCGTTGTGTCAAACAAAATATATTGACACATTATTGCAGCATTTTGGCCTTGAAGACTGTAAGCCTATTGCCACTCCTATGGAGATAGGTTTAGGATTGAGTCTTCATGATGCTAGAGATGCAGTTGATGGTGTTCTCTATCATCAGGCTCTAGGATGCTTGATTTACTTATGCATTACTCTGCTAGATATTTAGTTTGTTGTCTCACAGATGAGTAGGTTTATGCATTGCCCAGGAGTCAAGCATTGGCAGGCAGTTAAGCGCATCTTTCGCTATTTGAGTGGTACTCGGATACTTGGGTTGTTTTATCCCAAGGGGGGATCACTACCGCCAGATTTGCATGCTTTTTCTGACTCTGATTGGAGTGGTTGCTATGACACTCGTGTGTCCACTAGTGGCTTTTTCTTCATGCTTGGTAGCTCATGTATATCTTGGTTGAGCAAGAAGCATCCTACTCTAGCCGCTTCTAGTTGTGAGGCTGAGTATAGAGCAGCTTTCACAGCTACTGTTGAGTGTGTGTAGCTTAGATGCCTTATGGCTGATTTGGGTGTTGGTCAGACTTCTGCCACCACCATCTTCACTGATAGTCAGAGCACATTGGAATTTGGCAGTTGCGAGGAACCCTGTGTTCCATGCTCACGCTAAGCACATTGAGGTGCATTATCACTATGTGAGGGAGAGGTTCGCTGTTGGGGAGATCAGCTTGGCATATGTGCCCATGCAGGAGAACATTGCATACCTTCTCACGAAGGCTCTGCCTATGGAGAACTTTGAAGCTTTGTGTAAAGCTTTGGGCTTACTCCCTTTTGTGGAGTGATTTCCACATAGCTTGGCACTTCCTTATACATGAGTGTCAGCTCCTTTTTCACCGCATCACTCCAAGGGGGGATTTGTTGATATATTGAAGTAGTGATGCGTGTGCACACACTAGGACCGTTGAGGCACTTTTTTCCCACTTTAGGAGGATTTTTTTCCCCGGCTTGTAAATACGCCTATTGCTCTAATGGGCTACTTATCTTTGTACATTCTCTAGTAATACATTCAATATTGTGTGTTGTGCTCCAAGCTTTTCTTCTTCCTTGTGTTGTTTGCATGCTTCCGCGGATGTCTAACTCCAACATATGTATACCTTTGTATATATATATGTATATGTTTATGTATAAGTATATGTATATGTATCTGTATATGTATATGTATATGTATATGTATATGTATATGTATATGTATATGTATATGTATATGTATATGTATATGTATATGTATATGTATATGTATATGTATATGTATATGTATATGCATATGTATATGTATATGCATATGTATATGTATATGTATATGTATATGGATATGTATATGTATATGTATATGTATATGTATATGTATATGTATATGTATATGTATATGTATCTGTATATGTATACGTATATATGTATGTATATGTATAGTTCTATGTATATGGATACATATATCTTACATCTATTCTTTTCTGCCATTGCTATATTCCATGCTCACGCGAGGACACACACAGAGACATATGATCCGTGTTCCTCCTAGCCACGCCCGAGCTTGTACTTGTGTGAGTATCTCATAAAGAGTCACTTAATAAAAGAGTCTCTCCTCTTTTTATCTTCTACCCCCATTATATCATATGGTAAAATAACCATGTGACTCATGTGACATTTCCTTCCCCTTGAAAGCATTTTTGTCCTCGAAAATGTAGATGAAATGTTCGTAATGGTAGAAGAAAGTGCTCGAACTCCCCTAAACCCCATGTACTCTTTGTACATGGTCATCTCTGTGTGTTGTTTCCCCATATCCTTCCCCTTAAGAAGTCTCATATGAGATCATCTCAAAGGTAAGAAACCGTCTGAGTGGTGCCTACTATCTCCCATGTACTCTCTGCTTCCAAACTAATAATGGAGATAATAAACCATATAATCTTCTAAAATATAGAACCAAGTCCCATAACAAGTGACTCCAAACCCATCTAAAACTAAATGATAGATTGCCCTCATACCACTCTAGGTTTTCCTAACCTTGAGTGTAATCACAAGTAATAGTTTATCTTAACTATCTTGTGAACTATGCAAATCCATCATCTAGCTCACGGGTGTAAAATGTAATCTCCACATTTCACCAACCAAGAAGTTTGTGGTTTTTCATCCATTACCTTTGGACTAAGTTCTATTGGAAGAGCATCTATTGGCACTTGTGCAAACTCTAAAATTTCTCTTCCTGTAGTTTGCCACATGAATGCAGAAAGCATTCCCTTTGAGATTCAGATAATCCCTAACTACTCATCCTCCTAACTGATGTTTACTCATCATACTCATGATGTAACACCAACTAAGAGTTTGGTACCTCAATACGTTAGAAATATCTCTATCTCCTATAAACCCTAAAGAGAAGAGTTATAACTCTACTCCCAGTCTACCTAATGTCAATAACTAGATTATCTCATCTAGTCAAGGACCATCACTGAAAGTAGTGTAACTACTTCTCTCTAGAGTCTACAGGTGAGACTCAATCTAACCACCATGATTAACTTATCTGCCTCTTGTCTTTGATAGAAGAGTGCCACTTCTATCTAAACAACCTAAAAGTGAGAAAATGAAACTCTCTCTCTCTCTCTCTCTCTTCAATATCTTCTAAGGAAAAGAGCTCTAGTAGTGGAACCTATTCCACTTTCCCTTTCCCTTTGAAAGAGATTCTTTTGAATCATTTTCTCTACTCATACATAACTTAGAACATGCACGTAAGTTCTCTATACTTTTCCTTCCAAAATAGTGGAGAAAGAAACTCCCATGTGAAGGAAAATTATATTGAAAAGTAGAGTAAATGAATTCCTTCTGAAATAAAGACTAAGAGATGTTTCCGTAACACCTCTTCTATCTAAAGGAAAACATCCTCTATTCTTCTCCTATGAAGAAATGATGTTTTCCTTTCCTTCTTTCTCTCTTAAAGAGTAGGAGCTAAAGTGAGACCACTGAACTAAAGTGGGATCTCTCATGGATCTCTGAGCTGATTCCCACTTTCTCCTTTCCTTAAAAGAGAAACTCATGAATTTATTTAGTCCTCTCTTCCATAAGTAATGCATAATCCCTCATTACATATATTCCTATGAAGATGGAGAACAGATCTCCCCTAACTAATGAAGGTGTATGTAGTGAAGAGTGGAGAAAATAAACTCCTCATAAGGGTCAAAGCCCTCTACTAAAATGGCCAGCAATGATATGACATGATACTATAAACACATGTGTATCCATACTAAAAAGCTATCTATGCTAACCATACTCTGTGCATGGATCTATACGATCCAATCAAACTGATGGAATTATCCTTCCTGAAAAAAACTCCAAATGAGTATGTGATACCAATGGTGATAAAATCACCTACCACATTCTCTACTGGAGAATAAATCTTCCCTAAACAATGAAGGATAACTCCCAATCCTAAGGAGATGTCTACTAAGAGCTCTCCTCTAATCTAGTGAGACATGATGCCATGAATGATGAGTCCTTTTCTCCCTGGCCATAGAAGAAAGGTGCTCAAAGGGAAGTCATTTCCACCCCCCCATACCAGTGAAAACTTCTTCCCATTCACGGTACCATACCTACACTAAACGGAATATATATTCCATGTAATGGAATCTGCAAGTGGACTCTAATGAATCGCATATCCTAAAATCATGCCAGTGGACTCAAATGAGTCCCATGTCCTCGAACTGGTTAGTTTGTTTCTAGTCAACAATGTAATGGATATCCCCTTATGTTTCAAACTAACTTGTTCCTATGTACCCAGACTGAGTCTAAGTACCTCTCTGTAGATCCTGATATACATATATATGTATTGGGTACCCCAACTATTCCTTACTAAGGGATCTATGCTCTATACCATACAGCTACTGCCATGCATGTGGCCTTCCTAACCACTCGAATCACATAAGCACCCGTCGATGCTATCTCATGAAACCCATCTGTGTGATCCCATCTAATTGGTTTCCTTAGTATTGTAGCAAAAATGCTTCACAACTTGCTCAAGTGATGTGCATGAGTGAAACTAGTCACTCTTTGGGTATTCACGATAATACCCCATAGTCTCCTAATCATCATGTGAGACTCTTGTGAAGATAAGTAAATCTTCACTAACTTGGAGATTATCAAATTGTATCTCCCGTGACTCTATGCAACTTCCTATAAGCTATAGGATTGCTTGTGCACATTACTAATGGTGAAGGTGTAGCTCCTTCCTTTAGCAATCCTATAGTATCACGCCATAAACTTATATATGGACCCCATAACCTGCAAAAACATAAAAGCAATTGCTAGCAACCATTCTCTGTGTTGCATAGCCATATGGTTTTTGCAATCCTCTTTCCTGCAAACAATCAAAAAGTATACTTCTTGCCTATCAATCCATACTTTAAGAATTTAAACAATGATCAACATATGATGTATGCACTCCAATTCATGCATGTAGATACAGAACATGCTATGATATAAAGTAAACTGCCTGAAGCATAAAGTATACCTCCCTGAGTGGTTTAGTATTGAAATTGCATGCATCCAATCCTTCTCAACGAGCTTCGAGATCTCTGCACCTTCCTCCTCAGATCCTAATATAAGCTTTGAACTGTCCGAAAGCATCGGATCACTTCCCAAAACGTAAAGCATGGTCAGGTGATTACAAAAATAATGCAAATTTGATGGAGAGTGTTAATCTCCAAAAGAACAACCTACTCTTGAACTTAGAACACCTCTATATCAAGAGTAAGTCAAAACCTTCACCAATTTAAGAGATCAATGATCAAATATCAAATTCTTGAACAAACTGTGAAGAAGTAAATTACTCAGAAAGTCTGTTGCATATATCTTTCTCATTGACTGAGTAAATGTGTAAATTTTTTTATGAAACTTTGCACAAGGTGTTGCCTAAAGATTGCGCACCTCCTCCAAGTCAAATCACTTCAAAAGATTCAGTAGATCTTGAGAAATCTACTTCACAAGTTACCTATGTCTGAATCTGCATTTCTGAGAAGTCGATTTGGACACCCCTAACTTCTTAGCTTTAGTTCTCACAATGTCGAACCCGTTTTATCAAATCCTTTTAGCTGTAGATAGCTTATCTCTCAACTTAGATTTTGAGCTATCATATGTGTAAAACTTTACACTGTGCACTGAGCACTACTCATTTCATTGAACTCGAAATCTACGCCTGTTTCAGAAGATTGTGAACATTCTTTACATATGAATGTTCCTACACACAATTCTCTTAACTTGATTACAATTGGAAGCTAAAACTTTGTACAGAGGTTGATTAACTCTAGACTTAGACTTTTACAAAAGCATTCCACAAAAGCTTTACCACAGAAGGAGAAGACACGAAAACTTCGGGCGCAACTTTTCTTCTATTTCTGAGAAATTTACAACTGAGTTATGAGAGAGAGTTCAACTCACTTCTAGGAAGTCTAATGACTTTTACAACTCCTCAATACACTATTCTCATACTCTCTCATTGTCTCCTCTCATGCCCCGACATTTTTCCAAAGTATTTATAGGCAAAAATATGTACAAGCTTATAACTAGACAAAAGTATAAGTGATCTATGTCTTCACTAATGTACATATGTGTACATGTCTTTAAATCTGTGAATGTAACCACCTCCTATGATTCACAAATTGTTCTTATCTCCATCCTTTGTCCTTCAAATCTTCAATTGGTGATTGGTCTGCACCAACAGCTCCCCCTCAATCATCAATTGAGGTTTCTCTTATCTTCTTTATGCCTGCCATGTCTTTGAACTTCTGTAACTTTGGTCCATCTAAACTTTTTGTAAGCATATCAGCTATCTGATATTTTGTTGAAGTATGTATAATTTCAATCTCCTTATCCATCACCTTCTCTCTTAGAAAGTGATACTGTATCTCAATGTGTTTGGTCCTGGCATGAAAAACAGGATTAGCAACTAGATATAATGAACTCATGTTATCACCATAAATGATAGGTATGCTCTGTATAGTATCAAAACTCTTCATGAGAGTCTTAAGCCATATCACTTCTTTTGCAGCTTCAACCATGCCTTTGTACTCTGATTCTGTAGATGACAAAGCAACTGTATGTTGCTTCTTTGAGCACCAAGAGATTAACTTATCTCCCACATAACACATGTATCCATAGGTTGACCTTCTATCATCTGGATTACCTGCCCAATCTGCATCACTATAGATCTTGATATTTGTATCTGATGTAAAACCATAATACAAACCTTCTTTGAGTGTACCCTTAATGTACCTCAACACTCTTTGACCTGCAATCCAATGCTCTTTCCTAGGACAATGCAGTATGCATGCTGGAGCATTCATGACGTGGATTTTTCTGCTTGCTACAGGTTGGAGAGTCTCTCGCAGTGCCTCATCTCACCTCGAAGTTTTTCTGCGTAGCTGATTGTTGTCTTTGGGAGCCATACATTCGTTATGGAGCGTGCAAGGTAGAAGTTTTCTTGGCTGCTATTTTGTTGATCATGTGCTGTTGTAACGATTCATGACCAAATCTTTCAGGGATTGTCTTGATGGGCAATGGAAGATGTACATGCGCAACACAAAATCGGAGGCTTTAATCAACTCTAAAGAATTGGTTCTCACATTTGCTTCTGCTCATTGCGCTTTAGGTGCCCTAACTTTCACGCTGCAAGGAATAGGGTCGACCCAAAATCTCTGTATTGGATATTATTAGCCCAAGTTGAAGTGGAAAATCGACTCTGTTAAGAGCCAGAAACAGACTTTGGAAGCCACCACCAACATGTATCCTTCGGATAGAAAAGACATTACAAAGCTTGATGCGATTTCTGTGGTTTGTAGAGTAGGAATGCTTTTCCAACTCCTTATGTGGAGCATTCATGACGTGGGTTTTTCTGCATGCTGCGTCTTGGAGAGTATGCCGTAGTACCTCATCTCGCCTAGGAGTTTTTCTGTGTGCTGCATGTTGAGTGGGGAATAGTGAGAGGGACTCCATCACTATAGGCATTTTTTCTACACGCTGCGTCCTGAGTGGGGAATATTGATAACTATTTCTCTGCATGTTGCATGTTGGAGAGTACGCCACAATACCTCTTCTCGCCTGTGAGTTTTTCTACGTGCTGCATGTTGAGTGGGAACAGTGAGAGGGACACCATCACTATATGTATTTTTTCTATGTGCTACATCCTGAGTCTGCACAGATAACTATTTTTGTGCATATCACATATTTTGGTTTGGAGATCATTCCTAAAAAGGTAATCCACTTCTTCATATTTGATGACAAGAACTGTGACACCTTTTTTGTGCAACAGTGCTTCCAATTACATTGGCAATGGCTGAGAGAGCTAAACCTTGACTTAAGCCAACATTGGGTATGGTCAAATGGTGCAGCTTCTCATTGTAAATACTGATGACATTGATTTTATGGTGATGTGTGGGATATTGGCCCCTACACATTTTGTACAATTCCCTCATTAATCTAATTTTTTCCTATTCTTAAAAAAAAATGAAGTTATATATGAGTAACATCTCAGATTGTGGATGATTGTTGTAGGTTTAAAAGTACGCCTAACAATGTCCATTTAGTTTCATATTGTTCATTCATTGTATCTAACATCTGAGGTTTTGGATGATTGTTGTAGGTTTAAAAGTGGTATAACAAGTCTACATACATAAGTGATGGAGCACATAATGGTATCAGGTGAGCATACGCAATGTAAAGTCAATATAATAAAGTGGATTGACGAGTGGTAAATGTTATTGTATTTATGGTTCCTCCTCATTTGTAGTGTGTTGATGCAGGGCAATCTTGGACAAGCAAACTGATGGAAGTTAATACAATACCAGTAGTGGATAGTGATCAACAAGAATTAAGATGTTATTGGAAGGAAAAGAAAAGGAAATATAGAGACACAATAACGTCAAGGTTGGGCACTAATGTGGAGGGTAGTGCTAATTGCAGCTCAAGCAACTTGGATGGCAATGTGGATAAGATCATCAAGTATTTTAAAAATCAAACTAGACACTATGTTGTGAAGATAAAATCGAGGCACTAAATAGGATGTTGCAGAGTCCATGTATTGGGCAAATTTTTGATGCAATGGGCACTAACAAAGATCATGTAACATGTGCCCTATTCATCAATCTTCGGAATACACTGCAAAGTATGAGAAAGAATTCTGATGACCTTGTGTTGAAGAGATCAACATTGATGATGGCTCTAAATAGTGATGCATATTCATCAACAAATCAGATAAATATTTCAAGACTTTCTAGGATATTGGGAGTAAGCAGGAAAGTCGTCTACGATATGATTGGATGGTTAAGTATAGTTGAGTCTGATCATAGTTTTTTAAAGGCAACTGGTAGGGCAACACGTACCACATGTATCACACAAGAGGTCAAGCATCTGATTATCACATTTTGAAAAACAGAGAGCAGGGTGTCACCAAATAAGAAGGATATAAGCAGGACCCGACTTGGTAGAAATCAATATTTGGAGCATCTTGTTCACCTTCTTGATGTATCTCAGGTAATCCTATTTTCAATCATCAGTTCATGATTTTAGCTAATTATACAAGAACCAATAACAAGTAACTTATAGTAACAATCTAATAGTAATAGTTAACTAGTAACAAGCTAAATAGTAACAAGCTATTTTTGAAATAGCTTATTACAAGCAACTAACCAAGAAACTGGCTCTTAAGTAATAGCCAATTAGTAACAAGCTAATTAGTAATAGCTAATTACTAATAACCGTCCAAGAAACAACTACTTAGTAATAGCTAATTGGTAACAAGATAATTAGTAATAACTAATTACTAACAACTAACCAAGAAGTAGCTACTTAATAATAACAAAATCTTAACAAGCTAAATAGTAATAGCTAATTACTAACAACTAAGAACTAGCTACTTGGTAATAGGTAACTAGTAATAAGCTAATTAGTAATAGCTAATTACAAACAACTAACCAAGAACCAGCTACTTAGTAATAGCTAATTAGTAGAAGCTAATTAGTAATAGCTAATTACAAACAGCTAACCAAGAACTAGTTGCTTAGTAATATTTAATTACTAACAAGCTAATTAGTAGTAGATAATTACTAACGAGTAACTAAGAACTAGCTACTTACTAATAGCTAATTGGTAACAAGCTACATAGCAATAGATTATTAGTAATAATTAATTACAAACAATTAACCAACGACTAGCTACTTAATAATAACTAACTGTTAACAAGCTAAATAGTAGTCGCTAATTACTAAGGACTAACTAAGAATCGGCTACTTAGTAATAGGTTACTAGTAGCAAGCTAATTAGTAATAGCTAATTACAAATGACTATCCAAGAACCAGCTACTTAGTAATAGCTAATTAGTAACAAGCTACTTAATAATAGCTAATTAGTAACAAGCTAATTAGCAATAGCTAATTACAAATACCTAACCAAGAATGAGCTACTTAGTAATAGCTAATTAGTAACAAGCTAATTAGTAATAGATAATTACAAACAACTAACCAATAACTAGCTACTTAATAACTAATTACTATCAAGCTAATTAGTGACAAGCTACTTAGTAATAGCTAATTAGTAGAAGCTAATTAGTAATAGCGTATTACAAACAACTAACTAAGAACCAACTACTTAGTAATAGATAATTACGAACCAGATACTTAGTAATATCTAATTACAAACAAATAACCAATAACCAACTACTTAGTAATAGATAATTACTATCAAGCTAATTAGTAACAAGCTTCTTAGTAATAGCTAATTAGTAGAAGCTACTTAGTAATAGCTAATTACAAATAGCTAGTTGAGATCCAACTACTTAGTAATAGCTAATTACTAAGAAGCTAATTAGTAACAAGCTAATTAGTAACAAGCTAATTAGTAACAAGCTAATTAATAATAGCTAATTACAAATAGCTAACCAAGAACTAGCTACTTATTGATAGCTAATTACTAACAAGCTAATTAGTAATAGCTAATTAGTAACAAACTAATGAGTAACAAGCTAGTTAGTAACAAGCTACTTAGTAACAAGCTAATTATTAATAGCTAATTAGTAAAAAGCTAGTTAGTAACAAGCTAATTAGTAATAGCTAATTAGTAACAAGCTAATTAGTAGTAACTAACTACAAACAACTAACCAAGAACAAGCTACTAAGTAATAGCTAATTACTAACACACTAATTAGTAATGGCTAATTAGCAATAGGCTAATTAGTAATAGCTAATTAGTAACAAGCTAATTAGTAATTGCTAATTAGTAACAAGCTAATGAGTAACAAGCTATGTTGGAACAAAGCAATCACAAATTGGTGATTATGAAGATCTTGAATCAAGCTTATGATCAGATTGAAGTGGAAGAAGACACTTGAGAGAGTGAAGACATCTCAGAAGTGAAGTATGTATACATATGTACATTATAGGTGGAAATTCTTGTAATCTGAGTATAGATGATCCTTAGGATGATGAGTAATGTAATAGACGCGGGATAAGTCTAAAACTATATGTATATAAGTCAATGATGTAAAGAAATATGTGTGAGAGTCATTTTGAAGACAAGTGTCTTAGAGAGATGTGTAGAGAGTTTTACTCAGGAAATTAGCGATGGGTTTTTCTCTGAGTTCTCTCAGTCTGATCATGTGGATCAGAAATCCTTTTGTACACATCTAATCTGAAAGCTAATGAAGCTTTGTTCAGAATTTTATGATCTAATTTCTTTCCTACTCTGAGAATGATCAATAGGAACATTTGTATGTAGAATCTACAGACAGACTTCTAAAAGTCGCGCACTTTTCCGTGTCAATGTTTTGCTTAGATCTCAGTGCATAGTGTAAAGTTTTGAATGAGTGAGCATTCAAAATCTAAGTTAGAAGGTAAGGAAGCTATGGCTTAAAGCATTTAGCAAAACGAGATTTGTGCTGTGAGAAATCAACCTAAGAAGTTGACCATTTCAAAGTCGCCATTCCTGGAAGACAGTTTTTGACATATCTTTGATCTTAAGGATCAAATCAAAATTTTAATGATTCTTTTGGAGAATCAATGGCTGATATGATTGTGCAAAGGTAGTGTGAAGACTTGTGCATCATTAGTTTGAAGATATCTGAAGACGTGTGCAGGTATTGAAGTCAATTTCTGAAACAGACTTCTTGAAGAAGGAAAATTCTCACTTAGAGAATTGTTCGTGAATGATTTGGTAAATCAAAGTAACATTTGTGTAAAGTTTGTTCTATAATTGATATATATGTGTTCTTAGATCAGTATAGATCAAGCATTTGGAGATTAAGAGGTCTCCAATAGTGGTATCAGAGCTGAAGGTGCAATACAAGGGAAGCAAAGGCATTGGAAGTCCCGACTACTGCAGATATTGAAGTTCTTTCTAATCGAAGGTGGACAAGGACAAATTCGTGAAGATAACCTGCAGAAGTACAAAGCACGAGTTTGAAGGATAAAAAGGATTGAAGTTTCATATCAAAGGTACATTTTACTATCATAAATCATAGTAATTGCAGATACAGAAGATCAAAAGATGGGAGAAAGCTTGGAGATTGATAAACTAGATAGGGAGAACTATCCAGCTTGGTCCATGAGGATGGAGGCACATCTCATGAGCAAAGATTTGATGGCATTCATTATAGGAGAAGAAGAAAAGCCTGAATTTGCAGATCCTAGTATTCCAACTAGGGAAGAGCTTGTAGATTTGAAGACTTGGATGAGAAAGGATGCTCAAGCTAGGAGCATCATTTACATGGCTGTAAATGACTATCTTCTACCTCACATTAGAGGATTGGAAAGTGCAACAAATGTTTGGAATGCTTTGGAAGAGCATTTCCAAAACACATCCAAGTCAAGGAAGTCCTCACTATGGGCTGAATTTACAACTTTCAAGAAGAAGAGCTCACGATCAATTTTTGATTATGTGGCAAGGATGAAGGATATTGCAGATAGCTTGGGAGGAGTAGATGAAGACATTGAAGAGGATAAGTTGGTAAGGCAAATACTTACAGGTCTGAGAGGAGATGAGAAGTGGAAGCCTTTCATATTGTCCATAGAATTATCACTTGATCATTTTACTCCTGATCTTAATCAATTGCTAGGACACATGCTAACTTTTGAGCAGGACATTAAGGGAGATAATGATAGGAGTGCAATTCAAGCCATGTACTCCAAGGACAAGAAAAGGAATGGCAAAGGAAAGCAGTCAACTGATGATGAAGGATCTTCAAGCCAAGCCAACTTTACAAAAGGAAAAATGAATTTCAGAGGTAAAGGAAGAGGAGGTAAGAACAAAGATAATATAAAGCTTGTTGGATTTGTGGCAGAACCAATCATTTGGCAAATGATTGTTGGTATAACAATCAAAATGGTGGAAGCAATAATCAGAGTTTTAATCAAAGAGGTAGAGGAGGCAGAAACCAAAGAGGCAATTTCAGAGGAAGAGGTGGTAGGACATCATATGCTAGAGGAGGTGGAAGAAGCTTTCAACCTCAGTCCTACAACAACAATTATTATAACTATGCATCAGATCAGAAGGATGATATGACTCTTATCTTGAATGCAACTCATGAATCAGTAGGAGAAGATCAAAGGGTGTTTTATATTGACTCAGGATGTAGCAATCATCTGAGTGGAAATATATCCTTGATGACTGATATGGAAGCAAAGGTGAATGGACATACAGTTCAAACAGGTGACAATACCAAACATAAAGTGGAGAGTATTGGATCAGTGAAGACAAAGAGTGGAAGTACACTCTTGAGCAAGGTACTATTTTGGAGGATATGAATGATTTGCTGATTCACACATATGTTCAGTTTGAAAGTGTGAATCGACAAATCATTTAATGAAGGTACATACTTCATATCATCCAAAACAAACAATCGTATCCTGCCATCCAAATTTTGCGTAAATATTTTGAAAGATGCATTAATAGTTTTAAAAGATGCGCGGACAAAAGTATCTATTCAATTCAAGTTCTTGTTCTTACCTTATCTAAAGTAAGAATAAAAACCTGCATGTATATATGTATATATATTTATTTACCTTTTTTAATATATCTTTTTTTGATAAACTTACAGGTTATTATCTGAAAAGTTTTTACCAAGTCAGAATATTCTTCCTACCTCACATGATGAAATGAAGAAGATAATCAACAATCTTGGTATAGATTATCAATGTATACATGCATGTCCTAACGATTGTATTTTATATAGAGGTGAATATGCAGACTCTTTGACATGTCCCAAATGTCAATCTCCTCGATATAAGGGTGAAGAAGGTAAAATCCCGAAAAAGGTATTGAGACATTTTCCATTGGCTCCACGGATTAGACATATGTTTCAAAGCCCCGAATTATCAAAGCTTTTGACTTGGGGACATGATCACAAAAGTACTGATGGAATAATCAGAATTCCTCATGATAGTTTTGCTTTTTAGCATGTGGATGAAGATATTATTCAAAGATCTTGGATTGGAGTTTGGAACTCCGACTATTTAGGGTGACAATATGAGTTCTATTCATTTGGCTGCTAATCCTATTTTTCATGCAAGGACTAAACATATTGAAGTTCATTATCACTATGTAAGAGAGAAGGTTCTAAGCAAAGAGATTCAAATATCATATGTGTCCACTCATAAAAAATGTGCACATATTCTAACCAAAGCATTGGATGGTACAAAGCTCTGCAAGTTCAAAGCCATGATTGGTTTGAGAAGCATACTTGGCTTGAGGGGGAGCTGTTGGAGCAAGTCTATGACAAGCCTAAGTATTGGCTTGTGTCCCACAAAGTCATAGAAGAAGCCTTAAAATGAAGACTATGTAAAGTTCACTTGTGAACTACCTCTTATAACTTTTGAAGAGTTTACTTAATGTAAAAGTGAAAGAATCTTAAGTGGTTGAGTCCACTTGATCAAAAAGGGAAAGAGGAGCCACGAATTTGTGATTTGTGGTAGGTAGAGAATCAAATCAATCACTCATTGATTGGAGAGTGATTGAGGGAAGTTAGCCTCCCAAACTCAACTATAAATAGATGGTAGTTCTAGTCGTGGTTAGAGAGACCTATGTGAAGACCTCCAAGAGCTGAGCTTTATGCCATATCAAGGTGTGATTTCAAGGCACACATATGTATCAGTAAGTCCATTGTATTGTACAAGCAATATACTTTCATTTTCATGATCATTTGAGTTCATATTTCCATGTTCTTGTGAAGTGTACTACTCACTGCCATATCTCTCAGTTTTCTCAGTCAGATTGCAGAGATGGTTTCTCTAAGTTTGGTGCATCATTTTTAGTGATTTAACTTGGTAAAGTTAGCTCTATAAGTCTACTATATGCTCACCAATTTTCATTTCATTTGGGGGTTTCAAACTTCAGTTATGTGCAGTTGACATCAACAGTGTCTGTTCATTTTCACTTCTCTGTCAGGTACCTGACTTTTTTACTCATCTTGTCAGAGCTGTTTCTCAGTGTGTACTTACCCAAATTGATTTAAAGCTTGTTAGATTCAGCATACTCTCTAGTATAAGCATAAATATTTTCATGATCATTGAATTCTTAAATCTGGAGTTATGTTCATTTTGCTGCTCACTGGTCTCAAACTGTAGCAGCCCGTGAAAATCGGGATGATGTCATCACTTGTTAAACATCTTTCTCTGTGTGTGGCTCATTATTTTTTATGCGAATACTCTTAAAAGTTAGCTCTATAAGTTAACTAAACTTCCCCAACAGGAATTAAGCTAATTACTACTGTGCTCAAAGAATTATGCAAAACATTGGATAGGTGTATGAACCAAAATAGCAAGTTTTTCACCTTTGAGCTAACTCCAACTTATCTGTTTTGATCTATCTTTTTGAGAGTGAACTTCCAAGGTACATAGGGTGTCTAATACATCCATTGGCAAGCTAAAAAGGCCCACCATATACTCCTGGAGTTTATTTGGCTAGTGTAGATCAAGGATTTTGCAACACCTCTTCATCTTCAAGCACATACCTATCCATCTCTTCACACATTTGTTAGAGTCAAAAGGGACAGATGTCACACGGGCTTCTGGGAAGTGAAGATTGACAAAGTGAACCGGGAGAAGGCTTGGGATTGTAAGGGGATATCTCAAGTTCGATTCTTGCATATGATTCATGGCTATTCAAGGTCAGGTGGACATTGCACTGGTGTCAGAGAACTAACATGTTATTGCTTTCATTGTATCCATGGTCAGTGGAAAATATGCATCTATAAATGCCACATTCAAAATTGCGTGTACCATACTTTGACTCCTATCAATGAAACAGATGAAGCAGAAGACTCATCCTTTTCCAATTTTACATTTGATGGTGATGGCAACTACCTATCAGATGCATTGGCAGTGGATGACAACTTTGCACTCAATGCAGAAGAGGACAATGATGAAGGTGCAGATTTCTATTTATTAAAGTGCACACAAGGAAAACAGTTCAGTCCAAAGAATGTAATGGATGCGTGGAACAATCAGATAGGTTCAAGAATATATTATGTGGTGGCTTTATTTTATGAGAGACTATAAGAAAATGTCTACAAGCTGTTAGAAACAAGACCACTAGCTTATATGTATTCCCATCTTGTAAGATGCATTAAAATACCCATGTCACCAGTCCACGATTGTATAGACATGTTTACCATAAATGGTGATGTGTATGCGGCCGTTTATAATAGTATGCCTTGGAATTTGTAATACCCATGTGATGTTGGACAACTTTTTTTTTGGCACTATGCAATACATGATTTGACTAGATAATTATAAACTAGTTTCTTCAGTAACCATTTTTGTGCTGAGAAGTTCAATCAAGTGGAACATGCGCTGCCTCCCTAATAAAGCTGCTAAATGGATAGCTAGATCCCTGGATTCTTCTGACATATGGGCTAACCTTATAAAAAGAAACACTAAACATTTTTATATAGAAAACTATAAATTCTAGCAAGATCATTCTTTATGGGATATTATTGTGTCCCCTCACTCTTTTGTTGTTGTAGGCAGTTCCCTTTGTTGTAGATTATGGAAGACTTGGATGGAGGTTAAAAAGGCATGTTGCCCTAATGAGAAGTACTTTATTCATTCTAACTTTTTTCTTCAGGAAAGCATATGGATTGGGAGGCTATCTTTGTGGAACAATTGCAAAATGGGAATCAAAGAGCACAAGTGTTGCAAGAAGGGATACTCTAGCTGGAATGACCTCACTATCAATGGTGGGGTCATTCAGGACTCTGCTATAATGGATATGACTAACTTGCCTCTTGCTTGTCTTCAGGTATTGCTGCTGCACAAAAAGGTGCTGCAGGAGAGGCTTCTTTTCATTTGTAGCATTCGTTTGAAGAACATCTCTATTTGGACTCTGATTAGGATCAAAAGTTGTATTCTGCAGATGACCTTTGTTTAAACAAACAAGGGGATCATTATCAACTACAGAGTTGTGACTAGCTAGATGAATATATGAGCTGCTAACTAGATTAAGAACATTCTCAATCATTCCCTCTAGACCATTATGAAAGTCAATGCGTGTGGACTCCACATCATGCATACTGTCAATTGGACAAGGATCCACACTAGCATCCATTGCAAATGGTGTTTAGAGGAAGGATGGAATACTTTCTTTCTCTTTCGATGATGAAGATTGGACATAAGTTGTACTTTCAGCAAATGGTGTATGTCCAACATTCTCACTTGTCCCAAGCTCCCTATCATACGCAACATCAGCATTATTGGTAATTGTTCCTATTGAGGTAGGAGCAACTGCTTAGCACAATGAAACCAGCTAGATTAGTGTTCCACTAGAGGGTTAAAGAGTAAGAAAGAGATAGTTGAAGGATGAATTATTACAAACAACTAACGAAAAACTAAATCCTTAGCAATCACGAATTAGTAACAAGCTAATTAGTAATGGCTAACTACTAACAACTATCAAACAATGAGCTACTTAGTAATAGCTAATTAGTAACAAGCTAATTAGTAATAGCTAATTATGAACAACTAACCAAGAACTAGTTACTTCGTAATAGCTATTTAGTAACAAGCTAATTAGTAATGGCTACTTCGTAATCGTGAATTAATAATAACTAATTAGTAATAGCTAATTAGCAATAGCTAATTAGTAATAGCTAATTAGTAATAGCTAATTAGTAATAGCTAATTAGTAATAGCTAATTAGTAATAGCTAATTAGTAATAGCTAATTAGAAATAGCTAATTAGTAATAGCTAATTAGTAATAGCTAATTAGTAATAGCTAATTATTAATAGCTAATTCGTAATAGCTAATTCACCATAGATAATTAGTAATAGCTAATTCGTAATAACTAATTTGTAATAGCTAACCATTAATAGCTAATCAATAATAGCTAATTAGTAATAGCTACTTATTAATAGCTGATCAATAATAGCTAATCAGTAATAGCTAATTAGTAATAGCTACTTATTAATACCTAGTTCATATTAGCTAATTCGTAATAGCTAATTCGTAATAGCTAATTTGTAATAGCTAATTTGTAATAGCTAATTTGTAATAGCTAATCGATAATAGCTAATCAATAATAGCTAATTAGTAATAGCAAATTCATAATAGCTAATTTTTAATAGCTAATTCGTAATAGCTAATCAGTAATAGCTAATCCATAATAGCTAATGAATAATCGCAAATTATTAACAAGCTAATTAGTAATAGATAACTACTAACGACTATCGAACAATTAACTACTTAGTAATAGCTAATTAGTAACAAGCTAATTAGTAATAGCTAATTACGAACAACTAACCAAGAACTAGTTACTTGGTAATAGCTACTTAGTAAAAAGCTAATTAGTAATGGCTAATTCATAATAGCGAATTAATAATACCTAATTAGTAATAGCTAATTTGTAATAGCTAATTCCTAATAGCTAATTCATAATAGCTATAAATAGCTAATTCCTAATAGCTAATCAGTAATAGCTAATCAATAATAGCTCAGTAATAGCTAATCAATAATAGCTAATCACTGATAGATAATTAGTAACAAGCTAATCAATAATAGCTAATTAGTAATAACTAATTCATAATAGCTACTTAGTAATAGCTGATTACTAACAAACTAAATATTAATTTGTAGTAGCTAATTCATAATAGCTAATTAGTAATATGTGATTAGTAACAAGCTAATTAATAATAACTTACTAATAAGCTAACTAAGAACCAACTACTTAATAATAGCTACTTAGTAATAGCTATGATGAATTAGCTACTTAGTAATAGCTACTTAGTAATAGCTACTTAGTAATAGCTACTTAGTAATATCTACTTAGTAATAGTTACTTAGTAATAGTTACTTAGTAATTGCTACTTAGTAATAGCTAATTATTAATAGCTAATTGGTAACAAACTAATATATTAATAACTATTTCTAACAGCTAACTAACGACCAGCTACTTAGTAATAGCTAATTGGTAACAATTTCATTATTAATAGCTAATTACTAACAAGTAACCGAGAGTTAGCAACTTAGTATAGCTAACTAGTAACATGCTAATTAGTTACAAACAACTAACCATAACCATAGTAATAGCTAATTAGTAAATAGCTTACTAGTAATAGTTAATTAGTAACTAGCTTAGTAGTAATAGTTGATTACTAACAACTAACTAAGAACTATCTACTTTGTAATAGCTAACTCGTAACAAGCTAATTAGTAATAGCTAATTACAAACAACTAACCAAGGACTAGCTACTTAGTAATAACTAATTGGGAACAGGCTAAATAGTAATAGCTAATTACTAACAGCTACCTAGGAACTAGCTACTTAGTAATAGCTAATTTTTAACAAGATAATTAGTAATAACTTAGTAACCTAGTAATAGCTAACTAGTAAGAAGCTAATTAGTAATAGATACTAACATGTTGTCGAGAATCAACAAATCAGTAACTAGTAATAATCTAATTAGTAATAGATACTTAGTAACAAGTAACTAAGAACCAACTACTTACTAATAGGTAACAAGTAGCAACCTAATTACTAATATCTACTTACAAAAAACTAACCAAGAAGCCACAACCATGGATAAAAAGTAATATTATTAATATTAATCAACACGACAAGCTTATGTCTATGAAAGTTGAATCCACCATCAAAGAATCCAGAGATTGTTTGCCACATATTGTTGGAAACAATGTCCATTGGTCAAAGATTGGTCAAGATGATCCCTCTCGCTCAGAGAGCACAGCATGTGTACAAGTTCTTTAGTAGTCTGCTACAACAAAAGCGCGTTGGCACATAGGCTAGAGTCAAGCTCTCTCAGAGCTCCCACCAGGGATCGGATCCCGCGAGCAGCGCGCACGTGAAGGATATGTTTTTGAACATGCTTTTCAAATAAAAGCACATACGGACAACGATAAATAAAAATCACACAATTGGCAAAAGATTTAGCAATCGTAGATCGTTTTCTTTTCTTATGATAATGATTGTGGAGATTTATGCTCTTAAGAAGTTGTTCAAGAGATACACAAATACTATATAAACACAAGCCTGTCTCATTGTTTAATCATCCTTCACCTAGTGTCCAACACAAGCCTTGGTGCTTGGACCTCAATAGAGGTGGTGTTTCTTCTAGCACATGGGGCAGCCATGGTGCTAACTTGGAGCATGTTGAGGAGCGGCTATGGAGTTTTTCTTGGAAGAGAAGAGTGTGCTCACACTCTTGCTCATGGAGAGGACTTGGTCATTAGCAGCTTGATGGTGTGGATTGGCCATCCACATGATGTATTTGAAGATTGTCTTGTACATGAAGATTTCGGTTTACTTCAAAGACATTGGATGGTGGTTAAGATAAGATTTACATCTTATGTTAAGAATTCAGGTACATATTCTCTTTATACACACAGGTACTACTTGGAGTTTATGGAGGTAGTGGCATCCATATCAAGAGGAGTCTTATTTGGCATAGGTACAAGAGAATCAGTACCTATATGCTTTATGCATATTTGGATGAGCTGTTAGAGAAGGTGGTTCACATGAGTTTGATGATTTCTAGAAACAAACTTGTTAGCATTCTTTGCTACTTTTGTAAGTATGTGATCTTTTCACACACATATCTAACTTAGGGTCTTCCATAGCCTAAGGTTAGATGAGGGTTTGTTGATTATTAGTTTTAGACTGATCCTTCCTCTTTCTGTCACTCATATTCACTCTTCTACAACCTATCAGGTCACACCTCTCATTTATATTCAGATTTTTGTCCATACATCTGAATATGTTTGTTACATTTATACAGTCACTCATCCATCTATTTCTGTTCACATAGAGTGGTTGAGAGTTTTGCTCCCACATCATACATTGAACATTGGTATATATGATAGTATGAGTAAGCAGTCGCTTACGTAATACTTTACACATGTTGTCTAGTCTTTCTCTATCTTTGTCCCATCATTTGTGTGATTAAGTGTGGTATGTTCATGTTTTGTCAATATTGGAAGACTGCTAGATTCTATGTTGTATATGTTGGACCTATGGAACCATGGACCTGTGATATGAGCTATGGGCCTACCTCATTTCCAACATTTGGTATCAGAGCTCTAAGGTTTTGGTATCAGAGCTTTAGGGCTTTGGCATTAGAACATTCAGGCTCATAGATTCCCAGGTTTCCAGACTTCCAGGTTTACAACATATGATTTAATAGCATCTTCTAACATTCATTTAACATACACACTTAATCTAGATGAGTAGAGATTTGAGAATTAGACAATTCAGTCAATGTGTATTCATCAGTGTGGAGTATGAAGTTGATGATCTGTTAGCAGCCGAATATTTTTGGAAGAGTATGCAAATACTTTACAAAAGTATTATTTGAAAACCAAGACTTGATGAAGAGAAGACTACTTCAAATTCAAGGAAGAACAATGGTTTAGAGAAAATGAAGGAATCAGATCAACATCAAATCATAGGTATCAGTTTTTACTATCAGATTATCATTTGCAGGTCATGTCTTAGAAGAGCAACTATGAAGAGATTTGAAGGATTCAAGGAATGCTTTTATACACTTTCATTATTTGAAAGATAAAGGCTACATCAAAACAGACATCTAGAGGTTTTTCTAGAGAGTTCTGAGAGATTTCTTTCATGGCAAGAAAGTTCATCTAAGAAGACAAATGTGGAGAGCATCAGTTTTGTGTTCAACCAAATTTCTGGTGTAAGTTGGTTGAATATCCAGGTACAGAATTTGATCTAGAAAGGTAATTCATCATTCAAACAAAAGGTTGGTGAATTCAGTCATATCAGTCATTTGAAGCAAAGTTTTGATTCAGAGATATGAGGAGATGATAAAACATAATGTTCACTTCCATTTGTATACCATGTTTGTTTTGTCTCTTACTCTTAGCACTAGAGGAAGAGAAAGAGTTCATTTGAAGAAGTTAAGAGTGCTTGCTACTTCAAGATGAAGAGAACAAAAGGTATGGAAGAGAATTTTGAAGATGTCGACATCATCATCATCAGGTGGAAGAAAGATGCAGAAGAAGAAATTCCAACAATTCCAAAGGGAAAGCAGCTATATGTTCCCTCAAAGAATTCTTGGAGTGTCAATTTAGAGCTACTTGGTATATGACAAGTTGCATAGAAGTATATGTCTTCTTTATCCAACTCTTGAGGTAAAAGAATTTTTTGTAGCTGATGTTGAAGACTTGGGTTGAGGTTTTGTGTTTGGAAAATTTACCTCATATTTAGTATTTTTAGAAAATTCAAATTTTTGATGTACCAGTCAGATGGAGAATCTACTTTCTATGACTGTCTTGATTTTTTGAATACATTCTTGTATTCGAAAAGGTGTTCTATCATATCCTATTACTTGAAAGATAAGTGGAGTTAGCCAAAAGAAAGTCAAGCAGGTACTATCACATTTCACTCGGGTAGATATGAAAAAATGAAGTATCAACTTGCAGCTTTTGGAGTTCTCAAGGTGAGAAGTTTGTCCACTTATGTTTCAAGTAGGAGTTACAGATTCTTGGGAAGGATTTGTTTGAAGAAAAGTTTACAACTTTGTGAAAAGCATGGACACTTCGAGACATTCAGGTAATAAATCAAACATTTAGTCATGAAGGTTTGATGAGAGCAGATTCTACACAAGTAGTATAGATCATTATGATCTTGTACGATCTTGGATGATCTCATATGATCTTGATAAGATCTAGATAGATCATGTAAGATCTTGAGTATTTATGAGTCACTTGTCTATCCTTTGTTTGAGAAGGTTCTTAGCATTGGAGAAAGTAAGTCAAAGATTCAGGTTCTATCACATTTGTATTGCAGAGAGATACTTGTTATGTTGCAGAAGGATATGAATCCTAAAATGCTTTCAGCAAGGTTTTTATGATAGATCAGCTAACCTTATTCTAGATTTTGGGAAAGCTGAAGAATGACACAGAAAGCTATTGGCATGTGCACAATGCTAATAAAAAGGGTTCAAGCATTTTGTTTCAGATACAGGTACTGATCATTGAAGATCACATTTATTGAAAGAAGGAAGACGTTCCAGATTTCATAAAGTCTGATATATTTGAAGAATTCTCGATAGTAGTGTTAAGTCATCCAGGGGGGTGATGAAACATGAAGACTTATTTTCAGCCATATATGAAAGAATATAGAGTCATACCTACAGGTATTCCTATTTCAGGTATTCCTATATTTCCTTTGTCAGTTTCTCTTTATGTTCCAGCTTTGAAAGAAGAAGGAAGAAGGAGAATGTCTAGAGAAAGTTCCTGTTAGGATGTTCCTATTCAGGAGAAGGTTCCAAAATTCTATTGAAGAGAAATTAGATATTTCAGAAAGGTATGTTTTCAGAAGAGCGCACATTTATGTTTATACCAAGTTCTGTAGGAAAGAGGTATGAAAAACTTACAGATAGAACAAGGATGAAGACATGATGACATCAGAGTTTTTTTATGAGACTCATGAGTTTATTTCAATTGATTTCAATTTATTTCAGTTGAGTTGATTTGGCTTGACTTGAGTACAGTCAGAGATGAACAAGCAGTGTTCATAATACACTAAGTTGTGAGTTGTCAGATAGAGGTTCCAGGATTCAGTTCTTGATTTTGTTTAGTGTATTTACATAACAGAGTAGAAGTACATTGAGAAATATTTTGTAAGGTAAATGCAAATATGTAGATCCTAGTGTATGTTTTCAGGTTTGTGAAGACACGAGATAGCAGGTTCAGAATCAGTATTTGCTACATTTGTTTTCAAGTAAATGATTGCTTGATGTGTACACTATTGGATATCTAGTTTGCATATTTTCTCAAGTATTATGGTTCATATTCAACAAGTTCAGGATTTTTGAAGAAAAGTTTTGAAGAACAATTCGGAAGAACAAGCTTCAAGCTTGTGATAGTTTGCAGCTTGTGACAGGTTGCAGATCCAGTTCAGTTTATACCAATATGACATTGCAGGGGGGATTGTTGGAAACAATGTCCATTGGTCAAAGACTGGTCAAGATGATCCCTCTTGCTCACAGAGCACACCATCTGTAAAAGTTCTCTAGTAGTCCTCTATAGCAAAAGCACGTTGGCACGTTGGCACATTGGCTGGAGTCAAGCTCTCTCAAAGCTCCCACCAAGGATCGAATCCCGCGAGCAGCGCGCACGTGAGGGATATGTTTTTGAACATGCTTTTCAAATAAAAGCACATACGAACAACGATAAACAAAAATCACACAATTGGCGATAGATTTAGCGATCCTAGATTGTTTTCTTTTCTTATGATAGCGATCGTGGAGATTTCTGCTCTTCAGAAGCTTTTCAAGAGATACACAAATACTATATAAACACAAGCCTATCTCATTGTTTAATCATCCTTCACCTAGTGTTCAACACAAGCCTTGGTGCTTGGACCTCAATAGAGGTGGTGTTTCTTCTAGCACATGGGGCAGCCATGGTGCTAACTTGGAGCATGTTGAGGAGCGGCTATGGAGTTCTTCTTGGAAGAGAAGAGTGTGCTCACACTCTTGCTCATGGAGAGGACTTGGTCATTAGCAGCTTGATGGTGTGGATCGGTCATCCACATGATGTATTTGAAGATTGTCTTCGACATGAAGATTTCGTTTTACTTCAAAGACATTGGATTATGGTTAACATAAGATTTACATCTTACGTTAAGAATTCAGGTACATATTCTCTTTATACACACAAGTACTACTTGGAGTTTATGGAGGTAGTGGCATCCATATCAGGAGGAGTCCTATTTGGCATAGGTACAAGAGAATCAGTACCTATATGCTTTATGCATATTTGGGTGAGGTGTTAGAGAAGGTGGTTCACATGAGTTTGAGGATTTCTGGCAGCAAACTTGCTAGCATTCTTTGCTACTTTTGTAAGTATGTGATCTTTTCACACATCTAACTTAGGGTCTTCCATAGCCTAAGGTTAGATGAGGGTTTGTTGATTATCAATTTTAGACTGATCCTTCCTCTTTCTGTCACTCATATTCACTCTTCTACAACCTATCAAGTCACACATCTCATGCATATTCAGATTTCTGTCCATACATCTGAATATGTTGGTTACATTTGTACATTCACTCATCCATCTATTTTTTGTTCACATAGAGTGGTTGAGAGTTTTGCTCCCACATTGTACATTGAACATTGGTATATATGATAGTATGAGTAAGCAGTGGCTTACGTAACACTTTATACATGTTGTCTACTCTTTCTCTATCTTTGTCTCATCATTTGTGTGATTAAGTGTAGTATGTTCATGTTTTGTCAATATTGGAAGACTGCTAGATTCTATGTTGTATATGTTGGAGCTATGGAACCATGGACCTGTGATATGAGCTATGGACCTACCTCATTTTCAACAATGTTCTGGTATTTCAGCACCACATTCAAGTCCTAAACAGTTGACTGACACATGACAATGTGCTACAAAACGAATATAGTGATATGCATGGTTGCATGGCATAAGGTGCACTATAAAACTCACCCTCTCCTCAATATTCAAACCACATGCTATGCACATGGATGAAACACTGAGTAAGAGGGCTGAGGGCAACTCTAGGGGAGGTAATGGCAATAATGGTGACAATTCATTTGAATCCATCATGCTTAACATGTTCTTTACAAAGGATAGATGTTGATTTGCACTCTTCAGCCGATTCTCATGCAACTTATATTCAACCTGTGTATGTAACAATCCAAATGATCAGTATTGAACCTTAGAAAAATGTTCCAACTAATGTCAATAAAGCTAAATATTACCTCCAGTTCAGGCACCTTGTCATTCCCATTTGACTCAACCCCTAACAGCTCCAAATTAACAGTATATATATGAATTTGTGTCTCCAACTGAATCCTCCTCTTAGGAGACATTCCCACATCACATTTCAATTCATCTATGGATACTTGTAAATTTTTTCTCATCTCAATGACTGCTGTAGTCACCTTAGACTCAGCAGCCATTGATAGCTTGGCTTGATCCAAATCAAGCTTGACCCTATCCAACTTATTCTCTTCACTATTAATTAACAATTCTAAAGCACATATAACCGTAGTACCCTCCACTTGCCTTATGGCAGCAACTGTCGTACCTTGTCGAGCATTTAACTCAACATCTTCTTTCTGTTCCTACAAGTTCACATCCAAAGGCTCTAAAAGTGGTGAAGCATCATCATTCAAACAACTGTAAAACCTTTGCATCTTTGACTTCAATGTACCTATTTTCCTGCATCTTTCAATAGAAGCTTCTGCAGCTACAACCCATGCCACTTGGTACATAGCTGGATTTTTTGATGTTTGAGCAGTGGTATAGTTTTCAAATGCAAAGGCTCTAGCGAATTGTACAAACAATTCGTAGTTGGTAGACTTTCTAATGTAACACCATCAGTGTGCCATATAACTCTTCCTTGACATATTTAACTTTCATCTTCCCCTTGAGTCGAGTTACCTTAAAGACAGACAACCAATCTGCCTCACTAACCAATTTTTTTGATATAGTACCTGGATCTATACCAGCGATAGATAGGCCATAAACAGTGTGGAAATCCTCTTTTTTCTGGTAGAATACGTTGTGGTCTAACACTTTTGGATATGGTGGATATATCCTTCTGCATCAACAAGGCAAATTATTTAATAAATGCATGCGCATTACTCCACTCGTAGCACCAAAGATTAAGTGTAGAGTCCCTATATCTTTGTGGTTCGTGGATGCAAAAAAGAAGGGTCCTACACAGGCCTGCAGATAACGCAAAGATACATGCAACAACTTCTATATGTATTAATGATCCAATATAGCAGTTACATACATGCGAATCGTTACATCATGTGACACGTGAGTGAGCCGCGGCTGTTAAGCCATTATTTCTAGGACATGGCGTTTGGCCACATGGTTCATATGTGGCACATCCACGTAATTGTAGTTAAGCCGCATCAACACTCCCTTGTAACTAGAGTACTAGAATGTGACACAAATATTACTTGATCTCAACGATTCCAAGATGTTTCCTGCAGTAGATGAACTTATCTACTCCCATAGGCTTCGTAAGCATATCAGCCCACATTAGATAAGCTGATACATATGAGAGATGAAGTTTTTTCTGCTCTACAAGATCACGTATAAAATGAAACTTTAAATCAACATGTTTTGTTTTCTCTGTCATCAGTAAGAGCTCTTGCATGACTGTTTGGATCTAGAGGCCTTCTTTTGTCGTGAGAGCTAAGGCCACAAATTCAGCTTCTTCTGATTACAATGCACATGTTCTCTGCTTCTTGGAGAACCACGTGCTACTTGCCATTTAATTAGCTGTAAAACTAGCCTATTAAGTTACAGAGCATTAGACACACCAATTGATATCATATTAGGAGCTTACTTGGTCCATTGCTTCCTCTTCAATGATGGAATCTTAACGGACGGCACCTTTCCTCTACCAAAAATTGTGGCTCTTACATTAGAACCATAGAAATTACTCCTAGCCATGCGAGCACCTATATCTTGCATGCATGGATGCTAGACCCCATACCTACTCATACTCATTCCCAGAGATTGTGTTTCACCTTCGTCGTCTGATGGAACAGCTTCGTTGATGATAGCTTTCTCTCGTGACTTACGAAGTCGTGCACACCTTCTATGCTCTACTGGTGCAGACTCCATAGACTCGCCACCTTGTGGAGTACATGAGGAATAATGACATTTACTATTGATGTTCCAACCATTATACCTAGTGGGCCGCCACATTAGTAGTGATCGTACATCTACCAAATTGAAATTTTATGAATTTATATTTTTGCTATTTAAAATGATTTTGAAATAGCTAAAAAGTGACCGGCTTAAAAGCGATAAATACTCTTAACAATTGTTCACATTAACATGCTTTTACCCATATACATATACATATACATATACATATACATATACATATACATATACATATACATATACATATACATATACATATACATATACATATACATATACATATACATATACATATACATATACATATACATATACATATACATATACATATACATATACATATACATATACATATACATATACATATTCATATACATATACATATACATATACATATACATGATGGAGATGATTAATCTCCAAAATTCAAGCTACAATTGAGTTTAGAACACCTCTATGTCAAGTACAGCTCAAACGCTTTACCAATTTTGAAAGGTTTTACCAAAATATGATCATTCAGATTTCCTATGAAGAGTAGCTTCACTCAACAAATTCTATCTCACAAAATTCACTCATTGACTGATGAAATGATTAATGTTTTCTTTGAAAATTTGACACAACAGTCGTCTAGCATTTAAGCAACTACTTCAAGTTAAAGTTCTTCAAAAGAACTTACGAAACTTTCGATTTACTTCAATAAGTAAGCCTATGTCTGAAACAAGCACTTTCTACATGCGACTTTTACATATGCAACTTTAAATAGTTGGTCCTCATGAAATAGAACCTGTTCAATAAAATGCTTTTAGACATAGATGGCTTACCTTCCAAGTTAGATTTTGCCTCCTCATTTGTGTAAAAATTCACACTATACACTGAGATCTGAACAATTCTTTAATCATCAAATTTGCACATGTTTCAGAAGACAGTTATCACTTCTTCACATACAAATGTTTCTAATCACGATTCTATGAGCTTGATTACAATTAGGCTCTCAAATCATAACCATAGATGCATTAACTATGGGCTTATACGTCTACAAAAGGATTCTTGAAATGATCAAGCACAGAAGGAGCAATGGAGAAAAGATCAATGTGCAATTCTTTAAAACATTTCTTCTATTCAACTCATCTTATATCTCATGGATGATACTACTTTTAACTTATGATCTACTCATCTATATATCATCTATTCTTCATCTCTCATGTATATCACGACTATATGCAAGTGCATATATACATATGTGTGTGGATTTGTCATTACTTCAAAAATTTGTGAAGTATTTACAAAGCTAATATACATGTGTATATAGACAATCTCTTTCTTAACCTCTACTTCACTTCATACTTTTAGGCTTCAATCTTTTCTTCAAGTCTTCATTCCTAAGCTTCATATAATCATGAATTTTTTATTATCTTGCTCCAAAAGCTCCCCCTTAATCATCAATTGTGATTACTTGCATCTTCTTTATCACTGCCATATCTTTAAATCTTTGCAATAGGGGTCCATCCAAACTCTTTGTCAACATATCTGCAAGTTGATCCTTTGTAGGAGTATGCATGATTTCTATTTCTTTATCAACAACCTTCTCTCTCAGAAAATGATATTGAATCTCAATGTGTTTGTTCCTAGCATGAAACACAGGGTTAGCTGCCAAATACAAAGAACTTGTGTTGTCTCCACAAATGATAGGAGTACTTTGAATAATATCAAAACTCTTCATTAGAGTTTTTAGCCATATGAATACTTTTGTAGCTTCTACCATACCTTTGTACTCTGCTTCTATAGATGATAAAGCAACTATATGTTGCTTCCTAGAACACCATGAAATTAACTTATCTCCCACATAACACAAATACCCATGTGTTGATCTTCTATCATCAGAGTTACCTGCCCATGCATCACTATAAATCTTGATCCTTGTATCTGAAGTAAACCCATAATACAAACCTTCTTTAAGTGTGCCCTTGATATACCTAAGTACCCTTTGTCTTGCAATCCAATGTATCTTTCTTGGACAATGCATGAACTGAGACAAAACTCCAACTGCATATGATAGGTCAAGCCTTGTTAATGTAGCATAAATCAAGCTACCCACCAAACTCTGATAAAGCTTCATGTCTTTGAATTCTTCTCCTCCATATCTACTCAATTTGTGATTCACCTCCATTGGAGTTGATGCTATCTTGTAATATTCCATTTTAAATTGATTAGCAAATTCTTCAAATACCTTTCTTGAGTTACATATACTCCATGTTGATTATATAAAATCTCCATTCCAAGGAAGTATGAAAATTCTCCCAAGTCACTGATTTTGAACTCTTTCTCCATTTGTCTTTTAAGCTTCTGAATGCCTTTTTCATCTATACATATAAGTATTATGGCATCAATATAAATACAAACATATATAAATCCATCTTCACTTGCTTTGACTAGCAAGCTACTATCTACCTTTGATGCTTGGAAACCAAGTTTTTTCAAGAACTTTACAAGCCTATAATTCCATGCCCTTGGTGCCTGCTTCAAGCCATACAAAGCTCTTTTGAGCTTACACACATGATCTGGATAGAATTGATCTTTAAAACCATCTAGTTGTTCCATATAAACTTCATCTAAAATGTAACCATTCAAAAATGCATTCTTCACATCTAATTGAGATAATTTCCAAACTTTACAAGCAACAATAGCTATGAGAGTCCTTATGGTTGTCATCTTTGCAACAAGACTATAAGCTTCATCAAAGTCCACACCATATGTCTATGCATATCCTTTGACAACAAGTTTGGCTTTGTACCTAGAGACACTTCCATCTGAAAATCTTTTTGTTTTGTAAACCCACTTACATCCAATTACCTTCTCATTAATTGGTTTGTGTACCAATTCTCAAGTCTCATTTTAATGGGTGCATCATATTCTTTCTTTATAGCTTTTTTCCAATTCTCCTTTCAATTGGCTTCATCATATGTGGATGGGTCTTCGTCTGCTTTTATCATATAAGCATAATCTTTAGTAGTCAAGAATGAAGTATCATAGCTATACCTTTTGGGTTGCCATTTGTGCCTTGATGATCTTCCGAGTTCTCCACTTCTTGAAGTTTTTGGTTCATCACATTCTTCATCAAACCTTGGTATCTCTTCAACTTCAACTAGTGCTTCATTATTCTCTTCGTCTTCTTCAGATATTTGAACCTTTGATTTACTTTTCTTTTTATTCAATGTTTCTTCAAGACCTGCATAAGTATTACTTGTACCTGAGTACCAAGTACTTTGCTCATCAAATGTGACATCCTTTGATATAAGTAATTGCTTTGTAGATGGGCTCCACAACCTGTATCCCATTTTCTTATCATCATAACCAATGAACACATACTTTTCAGCCATTGGTTCCAACTTATGCCTTAATTGAGAAGGAACATACGAATAGGCTAAGCAACCAAATACTTTGCAATGATCTAATGTAGGTCTCTTACCCCACCAAGCTTCATATGGTGTCATACCTTGCAAAGCTTTACATGGTAGCCTATTAACCAAGTATATGGCTGTATTTACATAATTAGGACAATTATTTTCTTTCATCATTGATCTTGCAAACTCAACAAGATTTCTATTTCTCCTTTCTGCTACACCATTTTGTCGAGGAGAGTACCTGCAAGTAACTTCTCTCTTTATACCTGCATTCCACAAATAATCACTGAATTCATTTGAAAAATACTCTCCCCCTCCATCTGACCTCAATCTCTTCAACTTTTGTCCTTTAACTCTTTTTTCATATACATGATAGTGTTTAAATGTACTAAACACTTTTGACTTATCTTTGATCACATAAATAGTGATCCATCTGGTAGCATCATCAACATATATGACATAATATCTTGAACCATTAATACTAAAGTCCTTTGAAGGACCCCACACATCTCTATGTACCAATTCAAGTCTTTCTGAATACATGAAACCATGCTTATTATATGACTACTTATGAGCCTTACCTAATTGACATGCTTCACATCTGTATGTCATGTGTTGACCTACAACATTAGGTAATCCAAGTACTGAACCATTATTAATCATCTCATTGATACCTATTTCATTGAAGTGTCCAAGCCTTTTGTGCTAGAGATCCAATTCAGATATCTTTTGCTCTCCATATGTGAACAAGGCATGTCCAACATTACCTTGTACCCTTAATGTGAAGAGCCTCCCTTCCTTTTTTCCTGTAAGAATTTGCTTATACCCTTGGCTAGGGTCTTCAACATAAACTCCATCATTAGTGAACCTCACCTCATATCCTTTTTCCAAAATTTGTCCTACACTAATCAAATTCATTGGAATTGTAGGTACATACAAAACCTTACTCAAGAGAGTACTTCCATCCTTAGTTTTAACTGATCCAATGGACTTCACCTTGTGCTTTGTATTATCACATGTTTGAACTGTATGATTAATCACTTTATTCTCCAAATTATTCATTAAAGCAATGTTACCACTTAGATGATTATTGCATCCTGAGTCAATGTAAAACACTCTTTGATCTTCATGGGCAACTTCACATGTTGCATTCATGATTAGAGCTGAATCCTCCTTCTCATTTGATGCATAATTGTAGTAGGTATTTTTGTAGGATTGGCTTTTAAAGTTCCTTCCACCATTTCTTCCAAAGAAGCCTCTACTACCTCTATCTTTGAAACTTCCTCTCTGATTTCTTCCACCTCTGCCTCTTTGATTATAACTCTGATTAAAGTTACTAACACTTTGATTTCTATGCCAACATTCATGAGCTAGATGATTAGTCTTACCACATATCCAACAAGCTTTGACATTATCCTTGTTGTTTCTACCTCTTCCTCTACTTCTACCACTTCCTCTTCATCTTAGGAAGTTTGCTTGGCTTGGAGTACCTTCATCTTCAACAGATTGTTGCTTTCCTTTGAAAGCTTTCTTTTTGTCTTTAGAATACATTGCGTGAATTGCACTCTTACCAACATCTCCTTTGATATCATTCTCAAAAGTTATCATATTTCCTAACAATTGATTCAAATCAGGATTGAAATGATCTAAGAAAGTTCAATTGATAAGATGAAAGGCTTCCACTTCTCATCTCCTCTTAGACCTCTGAGAATTTGTCTTACCAACTTATCTTCTTCAATGTCTTCATCAACTACATATAAAGAAT